>VZTO01012828.1:90148-102920 GCA_013400615.1 Syrrhaptes paradoxus
TGACTCATAGTCAAGAAGAAATTTCATCATCTCATTTTACTTCGAGAACTTACACTCCTTTGTATTATCTTTAATGGTTTTTCCCCAGAGTTTTTCCTTAGGGTTTTACACTGCATGTTCTGGGGTTTATTTTGCAACCTCACAGCATTTGTGACGTTCTGAAACATTTTAGATTATCAGATCCTTTCTCTCTTACATTTCTCTCCCAAGCTCTACATAAAAAATTCTTTTGCTTTCCCTTCATGAATCAAACCTCCAGATATTTCATCCTTTGCACTGATGCTGATATGAATTCCCCCTACTCTGTAAAAATCTTGCTTACACTAGAACAGACTCCAATGCACACATTTTAAGGAGGAAATCACTGAGAAGGATCTGACTGATGCAAATGAAGAACACAATCGTTCCCAGAAGAAGTCAATGTTCCTGACTCTGTACCACTGAAAAAGATGTTTCATTTTCATTAGATAGCTTATCCTTACATTATCACTGAAATGTAAAAGTGACCAGCTGGTGTACTCATCTTCCTGTTTTGAGAAATGAAAACACTAGGATTTACTTTGATAGCAAAAATATTTTAATTTATTAACATAAGAAATGATCCAGACAAGGCCAAGCAGTTGATGAACTATAATTATTTTCATGATTGATTAATACTATATGTGGAAATCCTTTTATTTTTGTTATTCCTTCATTATCGTTACTGATACACTGATACGTAGGAACCTCACTCACCGACTTCTCCACTGAGGGGAAGAAAAAGGGCCCCTACTCCAGTTTCATGTCTGCAGAAGAAATTTGATTTTCTACAATACGAAATCCTGATTAAGAAGCCAGAACATGACATACATTCAAACATGATATACACCAGATTGATTAGAAGCTGGCTGATTGGCCTTAAAATTTGAAAAAAGCTCTGATTCTTCATCATGTACTACATGTACATACATTGCAGAGCAAAATAAGGCCTTAGTACAAAGTTGGCTAATTTGACTTAGCTGTCACTTGTCTCTCTGACCTGAGCTCCAGTATTCTCCCGTTCTCACCCTGCTTGGCTTGAGTTTTTGCTTTGAGTGTCTTCTGGCTATATAATATATATTCTACAAGAACAAAAAAGTTTGATTTTTTTTTTAAAGCTGCCTACATTGTATGCAAACCAACTGTCTTTTCCACTTCCCCTTCCCCTTTGTCTCTCTCCCTCTCGCACACACAGCTGAGACCTGAGACGGAAAAGCCACCGTTACATCCTCAGCAGAACCCAGTAACAGCATTTCATGTATATTAATGAAGATGCATTAAACATCTTTCACTGTGACTCGGCAAAACAGTGTTTGAAACCCTTCAGTTATTGAGGAGCGGAGAGAGTAAGTGTAATATCATAGAAATAAACACAACAACCATCTGAACAGGCCAAGGGCAACACACAGATTTTTCACTTCCTTCACGCTAGCATCTCTAACAGAGAGAACACATCAGCAGTCTCACCAGGTTCTATGCTCTGACCATGAATACGATACTCCTGAGTACTTCTTTATGGTTTAATTTTGTTTAATGTTGTTGTTGCTAATATCCACTCAGAAGTACGGAATTAAAATGTTTTCTGTTACTCCTATCATATTTTTCTGTTGGACAGACTGCTTATTTAGTCTTCATTTCGAATGGGACTTGAAAGGAATATGATGTGCAACCTTTTTTGTGCACAAAAAAGTCTCAGTTCAGTATTGCCCAGGATGGTTTCGCAGTTAACTTTCACTCCCTCTGCTGGCTCTCAGGCATCAGAGCAGAAGATCTTATTTTGTTTAGGTCCTACAAAAATGAAATGTGTTTACTATTACTTTAATATAAAAAGAATGGCAGCATTAAAAGGAAATTTCTGACACATTAAAACAGTTCTGGGTTTATGCATTTTACAAGTCCATTGAACGTTCTAGTCTCCCTGGGCCTGCCAAGTGCCTCTTCAGAGGTTCTAACCAGCCGTGGAGACAGCCAAAGCCTGGCAGCCCAACAGAGTCAACACCATCCATTGCCAGTCTCAACTCCCATGTCATAGTGAGAATCTTACACCATCAGACTTTTGCAAGAAAAAGAGGGCATTTGACATAGCCATCAGCCAAGACTATGCAGATCCTCTGGAGAAAATCAGCAAGAGTTACAATCCTAAAGCAGTAAGTATGAAAGATGGATGATGAGCAGACCAACAGTGTGTAAAGACGACTAATCCCCTGAATAGCAAGGGGAGCTCAAATTGAAAGATTCAGTCACGCAGGTCTACAAAAGAAGGTTGTCAACAGCAAACATCATTCCTGGTGATAATACAGCTCTCTTAGCCCATCATTCATGGCTCTTTTTTCTGTAATAATTGTGGAATTGGTGCATAAGAGCAACAATACTCTCAAGCATTTTGCAGCATTATGCAAGAGCAACGTCCCTATCTGCATCTAAAACACAAAGGTCTTTTTCAGCCTTACAGCTGGCCCTTCTGCTCTTCCATCATCGCAGTTGACACAGCTGACAAGTTTATCTGTCTTAACTGTACTCTCCCTGGCTCAGCAATAATTGCCGACAAGTATCTGTGTGCTTTCAAAACGAGCTGAACCCTGGGTTTTCTGCAAAATCATGTCTGGACTGCTCAAAGGATCCTGTACTCACCCTGAATCTGTTTTTAGAAGAGTCTAGTTTTATTTCTGCTGTTTTTCATGATCCTCAAAGGAACTGCCATCTCCAACAGTGATACCAGTCCCTCCAGGGATGCCTGCATAGGAGTCTGGGAATCTGCTGGCATGGCTTCCATCTCACAGTAGGACACCTCCTACTGAACCCTTCCTAATACTGTGAAGACACCAACAGCTCTCCCCGGAGTTTGTCAGGTCCGTATCAGCGACACCAAAAGAAAACAGTTTGAATCAAGAGATCTGAACACAAACCTGTCACAATGTTCTTTCAGTATCTATAGCAAAATGTACAGACAACCTGGTGCATAAAAGAGAGAAGAGAAAGCTCAAAAAGAATCAATTAACACCTTCTCATCACTTAAAACTCACATCTGTTCCTCCTAGGTGGTCCGATTCCAAATGGCAGTATGCAGAGACTGTGAAGGAAAAAATTATGTTACAGTGAAAGAGCAGTCACCGCCAGCTACAATAATCAATAATAACAGCAAAACTTCCAGTAGCTACAAAACCTGAGTGCCACAGAGAGATGTCTAGAGACAAAGGTTATGATAATGACAAATAGACCTAATGTATTCTGTTCAGAGCAAAGCAACATCCAGGCCTGACACACACACATTTTTAAGGACAGCATGAAATATTACTGAAAGATTGCAGAGAGATATAAAATTAAAAATAAATTATTTTAAGGAGTCTTTTAGGATTAAAATTGGCTTTTTTTCAGCTCCTTGACAGATTCCATTAGAAGTTGGGTTTCCTCAGGATTTCTGAGACTTTTCTGGGAAAGTTTAGAATATATTTTGGACTTAAAGAAAACAAACATAATTCAACCACTCAATGATAATCTGAAAGACATCCATGTGCGGGGAACTCCTACATACATCTGGGAGTGTTCTGACAATGGTCCTTATTGTTGATCCTTGGTTTGAGTGGCTTTATAAGAGAGACATGCAGGCAGTAAGGGAATGGCTTAGGAATGTTACTAACTTTCCTAATATTAACGTCACCTGGCAGGTCAGTGGCTGCTCCTATAAGGCGACCTTCTGCTCTTGTGAAGTAGAAGTAACACAATCTCTGCAAAAGTGCACAACACAGCTGAGAAAGGCATTAGAGAGACAGAACTGCAACTACCAAAAACTGAGGAGCTTGTCCCTTAATATATCAAAAGAAGCCCCTTTGAGGTAAAAAAATATTCAACCACCTCCCAGGTGAACCAAATGTCACAAGGGACTCTACAGGTATGTAAAAAGGTAGAAAGAGTCCATCATTTTTATAGGCCAAACATAAACCCATAGGTCATATACTCTTCAGACCCCAGGGTATACGACACTGACAACCATGCATTAAGAAATAAATGGTAGCTGAAAGGAAGTACAGTTAAGTACAGCACCATTTTATCTATTAACTTCGCTCGACAAGTCCTGTGCAGAGTGCATCTCGAGCTACCTGGCATATTCTGGCAGTCTAACACATCTGGATGGATGGTGCTCCTCTGAAGAGTACTGCCAGGCTTCCGTGGATTGGCACAGAGGTTAAGAAAGACTTGCTCAGCATTTACCTTGGCTTCATAGGATCCATATAGAAGCATGTGCCAGTATGGGAACAGGCCAGGAGTGTAATTTGAGCAGTTTAGAAACAGCCCTTTCTAGATTTCAGACATCTTAATCTCATTGTGTCATGCTTTGGGTTCTGGGTTGGAGTGAGAACTCTCCATTTGTGTCTAAACAGATGAACAGGAATCAACTTTCCTGCCCTTCTCCCACTCTATGATAGAGAGCTAGAAATGGGGCAGAACAAATTATCCACCACAAGTCCAGGACTTTGCCCAGAGGTATGACTTAGTCTAAAATCATGGAAACATAGCCCAGAAGAGCCTTGTCATCTAGTTCTTCCCCCTGCTCGGCAGCAAGATCAATTTGCACTTATACAAATTATTCTAAAATCCTTCAACTTCCCAAGAGATCTATTTCATTGTTCTATTATCATTAGAAAAGTTTCCCTAAAAATCTTGTCTGAGGCTTCCTTGCCCAACTGTAGACTGTTTTTTCTTGTTCTATCCACCATGAATTGAAGAAAAATGGATCCCCTCCCTCCTTACATCAGCCTTTCATGTACCTGAAGATTAACATCAGGTCCCTTTTATAGTTAGATAAAGAATTATTTCTGCTTTTGCTTCAGAAAAATGACTAACACTATTTGCAGAGTCTCCCTCAAGTTATTGAGTTATCAATCTCCAGTAGTACTGTGAACATTCAGGTATATTCTTCTCATCTAGCTCTAGAGCACACTCCATCAGTTCCAGACCATGAAGATCTCTACAAATCTGACATGGCAAATTGAATCCCATGCAGGACGCAGCAAGCCTTACCGGGAAAGAGGAAGGAATTACAGCTCTCAGGCCTGAGAAGTGAATTCACCATAATACTTTGCTGCGTATATGATCTCAGTGGAGCCAAAGCTGTTCATGGTACCGCAGCCTTGATCTCTACTGGTTCAGCTGTTCCCTCAGTTGCCTCCCAAATTCCAAGGTAGTTGAAAAATTCATAGTGTCTGGGACACAGGCTTTATATTCTCCAGAATTCTGTACTTTGCTGCAAATAAATGGGACAGGTACAAACCGACACATCCTCCCTCTTTGATGGAAAAGGTCATACACCACAGTCCTTGTGAAGGCTCAGGTCTACGGTACTGGATAGTGTAAAGTTCACAGAGAAGATAAAGTGTGGACAGCTGAGAAATACCTTCTCTGTTCCAAGCTCCATTATTCAGTCATTCCAATCACTGCATGTTGTAGCTTCATTCTAGCAGATCTAACCCTAACAAGGAAGAGATTTCAGCTCAAAAAATCTTTTTCAATACTGCACTTGTGCTGAAAAGAAGTTAGAAATGCTCAACCTAAGGATTTTTTCTGATGTATGTATGAAACATAACAGGAGCACTCAATAACACCGTAGGCCCCACAAACGAGAAATGAGAAAGAGGACTGCAGTGATTGACAGTAGGTCTGGCCCACAGTTCCAGCTGAAAAGACACACAAATTTGTGAGGGTCACATCACAGTGTCTCATGAAAAGTCCCAATCCACATTTTCAGGCTAGCCACTCTGTTCTAGTACTTCAATGGTTTGAATCAAAACTCTAGTGGGAATTCTTCTAAACCTCAGAATTACTGAAGTAGGCACCTAATTTTTTTAAACTCACACAGAGTAAAGAAGGGTTAACATTTAAAGGTTTAGGGGTTTAACTATGTAATCAGGAAGACAAGGGTATTCCCAACCTGAAAGAAAATTTAAGGCAGGGATTAGCTCCTGCAATCTGCTCAAAATAACAGTAATCTCGATGAAATGAAAAAAGCCTCGTTTCTCCGCAGTGATCCTTGACCAGCGGAGCGTTTGAGTGCAGTGGAAGGGAAGCCAGCACTTGGCTCGTGGTGCATTAGTGCTCCATCACCTCTACTGCCAGAGCAAACCATTACTTACTCAAAGTGCTCTCTAGACAGGCCCCTTCTGGGACAGCGTACCCATCACTTTCTGAAGGGTAGTTTGGAGGATCTTTCCCTTTTTGTTGGATAGTCCCCTGGGTTTCCAAACCTCATGCATTATGGATAGGATCTTAATGGAGACTGGCTGCGTAAGCACTGCTTGCTGAGCCTCTCAGCTCAAGACAGCCATTGCTGCTCTGCACTTGCTGCTTCTCTTTCCATCCTGTATATGCCAATTAGACTCTAATTTGATTCCTTTTCTATCTGTATGAACCCCATTAAAACCCAATTCTGATTATTACCAAGAGCTGTCTTTAAATGGAACTACTTTCGCTCTAAGGGTATTCCCACATTCAAGCACAAATCAACCTGCAATCACCTGACATGCTGCCAGTCGATGCCACTTGGACCATCCCCTCACTTTGTATTGAGAGAGAGCCTCCAGCTCTCTGTCACCTCCTTGGCGCTGTGTAACCTGCCACCACACTGTCTGTCTTTGCCTTGTCTGATCAATAACAACAATTCTTGTACACAAATGCCCTCAAATTCCCTGCCTTTACTGTAACACAGTACCAGAATATTCTCTGTAGTACTGGCCACACAGGCATTAACTCTAGTAGTTAGTGGTCTCTGCAGATGTACCAACTATCTAACTTCACACAGAAAAGAAACTTGCTTATAAAATATCAATAGGCAATTAATATCAAATAACCTCTTCATTATGAGTCTTCCAGATGACAATGAAGCTTTGGAGCTATGTCCTAATCTTCTTTAGTTAAGAAACTTGGGATGTTTTATGAAGGTTATGGAATCTCACTGTTGCTACAGGTATAGAGAAATGCAAATGGGTTCATGTCTTCTCTTACAGAAAAAGGCAAAAGAGAAATATTTTTCTTCCACAACATGAATCATCTCAGTTTTCTATGACTCCTCGGAAAAGAAAAGAAATAGCTTCAAGAGGCTGCAGAGGCTCTCTTCTTCATGTCTTTTCCCAGTGATGATTATAGCTGTTAAAAACAGAAAGCTGTTGTTTTGAAAATTATGTCAGTGTAGCTTGATAATAGACAACAAAATTGTTTACCCTCCATGAACAGAGGATTACTCCCTTCTCCTTGCTGGTTAGTCATCCCTGCTCTTTACTACAAGTGGGTATGAAAACTCTTTCTATTAAAAGGCAGTACACTCTCACAAACAATTGGAAACAGAAGGTACTTCAGCTTTGAAGGAGACTCTACAATGATGGAACTATCTTTGAAACTAAGCAGTTTGAGTAATACTTGAACTCGAGTACGTTGATGCTGAGGTTGTTTCAAAAGACAATGAGGACTGATGGAGACATGGACATTTCTCTCCCCAGAGAGGTTCTGTTGGGAAAAGGCCGATTCCCTATTGAAGCTGGAGGAACCAGGGGCTTCATACAATGATCACCAATGGAAGTGGTTTTGCTGACATATTACCTGCTGACAGGTGTATTTTATTTGTAATATTCTTAGCACAGTAATGTGCAAAAAAGCATAACGTGATGTCTTCCTTATCCTAATGAGTTCTTACCTGAAGGTTTCTACACGGAAAAGGCCAGCAGTAGAAACCTTTCCGGCTGTTCCACAGGAATGGTACCTAAAGCCTCTCCCGAGCTGCTCGGGTTCTATTGTCTGGAACCTATCCATGAGGAAGGAAGAGAGTCAGACTAAAATGATGAAGAAGCCACAACAGAGATATAGGAAGTAACTAAAACTTATTTTACAGTTAGAAATAGCTAACTCTTTGGAGCAAGAATATGTCTGGCTATTGAAGAATTGCAGCAGGCCTTTGCTGATCTATGTAAATGAGTAGCATTCATACCTACAACAGCTAATAATAAACATAATGGTATTTTATAAAGTAAACATATAAAATGGCAGTATGATAAACTGTAAAAACAGACAATAAATTGTATTGTTCATTCAACTGCGGTCACTTCACCTGTATTCTGTACACTAACCCTCCTCTTCAAGGAGTTATCGGGCTCCAGTCTCCAGGAACAGTTTGAAAAACAGTTGCTACTTCAAATATGGAATAGGAAAAACTGTCAGAAGACCGTTTTCCTTTCGTTTCTCTTCCTCTAGTTACACAGGTCCAAAGTGCAAGATGAACACCAGTCACTCCTGCGTTACTGTTCAGTTTAAAGGTCTGTTGCTCTAATCCCCAAGGGCTGGATACGGATGGTGCAAACCACCTGGCCACTGGTGACAAGTCCAGGGAAAAACATAACTCCTGAGGAAAGGAGAAACAAAGCAATCACAAAGCCCTTCCTTTTAGCCACTGGTTCTAGCTAAACAGAACTTCCTGCTCACAGAATGATTGAGACACTCAGGACTGCTGCTTTTTCCAACTATGAACAACAAAACCTGGTTGTAACTGTAGCTGCCGCCTCCGGGCATCAGCAAAGTTCATCTGACTTCAAGAGAGGGTAGGAAGCCATATTTACTTTGGGGAAATCCTGAGTAAAAATAACATGATTATGTGCTCTGTAACACACGCACAGTGAGCTTAACGTATCTGGGATGTGTAAGATCTCCTCTGTAGCTTGCTTGCAGCAGTATCCACTGTTCTGCCCAGGCTGGGATAAAATCCTCAAATACCATCCAAATAATATACTTTTTTGGGGGAAAAAAAGACACAACCAAGATGACACACATATACACTTGTCTTAAGATGGGGAGGTAATACTCTAGGTACTCTTTAGCTTAGGCAAGGTCAAATACAGGAGTCCAATTTCTTAATAATACAACTCCTCAAGTGAATGTTTTTACATTGGAATAAGCATATCCAGGTGGTAAGATATGCTGGGATAGTCAGAGCACTGGAATTGCACCTCTGTGGGGAGGTAGATGAGGAGAAGTTTCTGCCTGGACAAGGCGAGGAAGACTGGCTTCATCGCCCAGCCTAACAAAAACACAGGTAACTCACTCTTCTCTCTGGATCTGGTGGCAAAGGCTACCAGCATTAACTTCTTTTTAAAAATTTTAAGAAGCATAATGTCCTCCTGGTATATACCCATGACCACCACCACCAGAGTCAACCGATGTCTAATGAACTCTAAATCAGTGTTTTCCAGGTCTGATGAATTTTTAGATAACATCCTTATGATCAAAGACAAAGGCACTTTTGAAAGTGTCTAAATGACGATACTTTTTAACACCTCTATGTATTCCCTGGCACCATGGGTGGGTGACATTGGAATGAAGAGGTTGACAGAAGAGAAGAGCTGGATAGCACAGTCTGCTACGGCTTGGGAAGGTCTGTAGGCACAAAAGGCAAAGAGTAATGTCAAGCAGATGGCTAAAAACAGGAACCAAAGCAGAAAAAAAAATTGTTTGAGCAACACACACACACACATTTACAAGGTCTCATTGGCAAACCAGGACAATGAGTCTTTTGTACAAGGGAAATGAATTATACAACACAGAGCCATATCACTCTGCACACAAAGCTGCGTTAAATGAATTGACCAATTAATAAATCAGGCATCAAGAGCTACTAAAAACTGTCCAGGAACTCTTATTGCTGTAGCTTTCACATGTACATGTAAACAACATACTATTTTTCAAGTGGTCGGTATCGTACCTTATCACATGTGAACATCATAAGCCCTTTATAGCAAAGAGCTAGTGCAGATTCTTTTTTTAGTTTAAATGTTAAGAGCCTTTGCTTTTGGAACAGGACAGTTCGAATTCTATCTCCAGTTAACCACAAAGCCCCAAGTGACTATAAAATGCAGTAGTGACATCTGTACAGTTTCAGAGGCCACAGATTGTTTCCATATTCTAATTACTACATCTCATTACAATGAAGAAAAATCACTTCTTTTTTTGAGTCACAGATGTGAAGGGAAGATCTTGTGGTTCAAGTAAAAGATTCACAGAATCCAGAGGCCTAGATTTTTTTCTCCTTCCAGCTACATTGCAGCCTTCCAGCGCAATAACACTCACTTCCTTTCACTGACTCTTGGAAGACTTAACAAATCTGTGTTCATGAAGCATTTTGAGGTCCTAATTTAAATGCCTCAGACTGTCACAAAATACATAAAAGAGCTTACAAGAAGAATTTTTATTATCACAGATTAGAAAGTCTGAAAAGAGGAGATACTAAATTTATTCTGTATAGCTGATTTTTTGTTAACTTTATTTTTAGACCACTGGACAATTAGGGGATAGTGTGCAATATTTGAATTTACCAAAATGTAATCCTTGGTGAAATCACAGTTATGTGAAAAAAGCCTGTACAAGACAACGTTCAGCTCACGTGGTTCTGCTAACCTTCCAGCCTTTTGAAGGCATCCAAGAAGCATGTAAACTACAAACATTGGATCAGCCAGAAAAGAAACGCCACTGGTACGATCAATCACACTGTGATGTGGTTTTCAATCCAGTGTCACACAATACTAACGCTATTGTATTAAAGTGCAACCCAGCAATAAACTGGGTGCCCTATACTGATAGGAATCTGCAATTCTTCACCAACATTTATAGACAGCAGCATCCTCTTTGGAAACACTGCGTTTCGTGTGAATACTTAAGCAACAACTGGCATGATAAGGCATGCAGACTTGTGTCCAAAAATATGCACTCTGGGTGCGGTAGGAGGAACAAGGTCAAGGGACACGTGCCTTCAAGTCTAGGTACCAGCTGGAAAGTACCCTCGTGGCGTAGGAGTACTTACCCGGTGAGACTCAGCGGGGCAGCACTCTTAGAAGGCTTTTCCATCCCACGTGAATCTGGAAGTCACTGACAGACTGTTGAAGAAGACAATGAGCTTTACTTCTCATTAGATTGAGGTTTTTAAAGGCACAAAAAAAAAAAATCACTGGGTATGTCTCTGCCACTGAATCTCTAGAGCCAGAATACCTAAAATGCTATGAAAAAAACCACTTGTGATTTTTTGTGAAACGTAAGCAAATTAATTCAGAGGACACTCCATTCACACTCGTCTTAAACCTGTCCCGTTGAACAAAGGAGCTCTGCAGACCTGCAGTAGCTCCTGTGACCCACAATGAGGAAATGTAGGTATTTCCCTCTTCCAAAAATTCAGACTCCTTGTGCCTTGGTGGGGGATCTCCAAAGTGTGAGTCACCATCGCTGAGCTGCCATTTTTGGCCCAAGTAGCTCGCCTAACTTGTTTTTGTCAGCACCAGATGCAAAATCAGAACTCTGGGGTTTCAGTCCGTGTTCAATCTACAGTTATCCATTCCTTCTCTCACATCGAGCTTGCATTGGCAGTTTGCAATACACAGTTAACTGCAAAGTGAACGACATTATGGTGGTGACAGCAATCTTTGCAACCTGAACTCTCCAGCATAAACAAAGAGCAGAAATGAATCCCCTGTCTCCCGAGCATTAGTAGTTCCTGAAAAGAGCAAAGGCAGAATTGCTTTGCTTATGGTCAAAAACGAATACTGTGAGGAAGTGACTGGAGGGCATTTTAGACTTCATGTTAAAGAAACAAAGCACAAATTGACTTTTTATAAAGGTCAAGTGAAAAATTGGATATCTTAAGGCTGCAGAGAATTTCTACTCTGTGTTCTGTTCTGTTTACATAAAAAAAAGAGGAAAAAAACACTGTCATGTCCAGCTTAACAGACGATCTGGCTTGGGACAAAGGAAAGAAAAAAAGAGAAAAAGATTGTATTTGCAAATAACACTATTTATATTAATGTTCCTCGATGGAAGCTATTATGTTGCCCTTTCACAAACATTACAGCAGTAACAAAATCTATCCAGTTTGCTTTCTACATAACCTGAAGGTTCCAGTATTTGCCACAGGTTTGGGAATTCATTGGTTATGTGCTGAAACAGGTATTTAAAAAATGCTAAAAATACATACTGTAACAAATAACACCCATACCGAAAATTATATTTTACATTCCTTTCACATGGACTAAATGGCGTCCCATGTGAACTGACTAAACAGCTTTGTAGCAATTTAAAAAAGAAAAAATCCTGAAACTGATGCTTTAACCTGAACCAGTTTTAATCATTATGCACCGGGTGACTTTCGTCCTACAGTGTGCTTTGTTCACGCCACTGCTAGATTCATTGCTGTCTCCGCACACTGTGGTTCACCTCCTACATGTGAGACGAACATTACGACCAAGGACACCACAGCCTCTGGAAAGGGAAGCAGGAGGGCAGCCCTGGGGAAAGAACAGCAGCACTAACGGAAACAACAAAAATTTGTGTGATCAGAAACAGACAAACAAAAAAGCTTTTACTGCATCCTTCCCTACTGCCTCTCAGTCCTTCCCTCTCCCTGCCACAGATACTGCAAATTTTGTGTGTTCGCTTGGGAAGGAGGCTACTCCCTTTCCAAAGATCACCAGCATATTTCACACAGGGCTGAACAAACTCTTCAGAATAGAAGCCACTGCCCCTAAATGTTCATCTCCCTCCATCTGTACACAAGCCCTCCTTTGCAGCCTCCTTTAAATTTTCTAGTCAGGGACATCAGGGTTGCTGGGGCTTTAATCTCCTCCTCACAGTTTCACATACAAACCTTGGCTTCAATATTTGGATACATTTCCTGCCTTTTTTTTTTTTTAATATTTTTTTTTTTTTTTTTTTTTTTTTTTTTTTTTTTTTTTTTTTT
>VZTO01012828.1:103719-116877 GCA_013400615.1 Syrrhaptes paradoxus
ACACAGTTAACTGCAAAGTGAACGACATTATGGTGGTGACAGCAATCTTTGCAACCTGAACTCTCCAGCATAAACAAAGAGCAGAAATGAATCCCCTGTCTCCCGAGCATTAGTAGTTCCTGAAAAGAGCAAAGGCAGAATTGCTTTGCTTATGGTCAAAAACGAATACTGTGAGGAAGTGACTGGAGGGCATTTTAGACTTCATGTTAAAGAAACAAAGCACAAATTGACTTTTTATAAAGGTCAAGTGAAAAATTGGATATCTTAAGGCTGCAGAGAATTTCTACTCTGTGTTCTGTTCTGTTTACATAAAAAAAAGAGGAAAAAAACACTGTCATGTCCAGCTTAACAGACGATCTGGCTTGGGACAAAGGAAAGAAAAAAAGAGAAAAAGATTGTATTTGCAAATAACACTATTTATATTAATGTTCCTCGATGGAAGCTATTATGTTGCCCTTTCACAAACATTACAGCAGTAACAAAATCTATCCAGTTTGCTTTCTACATAACCTGAAGGTTCCAGTATTTGCCACAGGTTTGGGAATTCATTGGTTATGTGCTGAAACAGGTATTTAAAAAATGCTAAAAATACATACTGTAACAAATAACACCCATACCGAAAATTATATTTTACATTCCTTTCACATGGACTAAATGGCGTCCCATGTGAACTGACTAAACAGCTTTGTAGCAATTTAAAAAAGAAAAAATCCTGAAACTGATGCTTTAACCTGAACCAGTTTTAATCATTATGCACCGGGTGACTTTCGTCCTACAGTGTGCTTTGTTCACGCCACTGCTAGATTCATTGCTGTCTCCGCACACTGTGGTTCACCTCCTACATGTGAGACGAACATTACGACCAAGGACACCCCAGCCCCTGGAAAGGGAAGCAGGAGGGCAGCCCTGGGGAAAGAACAGCAGCACTAACGGAAACAACAAAAATTTGTGTGATCAGAAACAGACAAACAAAAAAGCTTTTACTGCATCCTTCCCTACTGCCTCTCAGTCCTTCCCTCTCCCTGCCACAGATACTGCAAATTTTGTGTGTTCGCTTGGGAAGGAGGCTACTCCCTTTCCAAAGATCACCAGCATATTTCACACAGGGCTGAACAAACTCTTCAGAATAGAAGCCACTGCCCCTAAATGTTCATCTCCCTCCATCTGTACACAAGCCCTCCTTTGCAGCCTCCTTTAAATTTTCTAGTCAGGGACATCAGGGTTGCTGGGGCTTTAATCTCCTCCTCACAGTTTCACATACAAACCTTGGCTTCAATATTTGGATACATTTCCTGCCTTTTTTTTTTTTTAAATACTCTTTTGAAGCCAAGTTGCTGAGTGAATCGTAAAGGGAGAGAATTCCAAGAGCGTTAGCTTCTCTGCTGTTCCCAGGGCAGGTCTGGGCCAAAATAAACCCCTGCTGTGCCAGCAGCAGTTACTTACAGTCAAACACCAGGCACCACAGCACTCTGGAGCGTCCCAGTCTGAACCATCTCCCCTTTCCCTGAATAGATAAAGCCTCCGTAGAGATTTCTCACTTCTTCTCCAGCTGTACCCCTTCCCATGTTTTCTTTGAGTCACAAAATAACCATCAGAAAAGAAAATCGTGAGAAGGTAAATATTCTGTCATGCATCCAGAAAGCCTCTGCCCAGAACATATCCTGCTTCACTACAAAACTTTTCCATTCCCACCCTTAGTTCTAGTTCATAAGAAAGGATTTGTTCCAGCTTCAGAAACTAGTGGTTTACATTGTGCCTTCCCCTCCACCACTTCTGTTCACAGAGAGAACTTGGATGCCTAAATCAAAAATCAAATTCCTGCTAAAGAATTCAAGGAAGAAATGGCCACTGCTTCACTGATCTCGGGATTTCGGTCAGAAAGGACCAAAATTTGACATCTGGGCAGAGAAGTCCCAGTAAGAGATATGCCACCAAAGTCAGTCATTACACTAAAAGGATGGAATTATTTTTACTTTCTGGAAAGAAGCTTAATCTTAAAGCTTAAGCCACAGTACAAAACCTGTTTCAACGGCTATTTCATTAAATTAAAAATTATTCCAACTTTAAAGATTTTGATATAATTTTCTCAAAAATTTCATAATAATTTTATCAATTTTCACCATGTTTACTTCATTCTTCTACCTAATTTAGGTGAATTTGCACCAGTTGTGTTCACCACCATTTTACAGAAGCATTTATATCACAAATTCTGGGGACTATCATGTTTGCAGAGAGTCAATTTCAAATGTTTATGGGCAAAAGCCTGCAGGGTAAATGTCTGAACATTTGATTAAATACCAAACACAAACAATACCATGACAATTACAGTTTGAGTGATTGTCAAATAATGGCATAAAACTGTCCACGAGCAAGTCTGCGAGATCCAAAATTTCATAAATTTTGGGGAAAAAAAAGTTTGATCACTCATACTGCATGGACAACAAGTAAAGCAAAGGAAATGGGGTACATTAAAGGAGCAAACTATTCCCATAGTTGCCTAGTCATCTTCAGTACAGAGGGTGGGGAAGCCCCACACCCCAGTTTGCATGAGGTATGCTTGTAAATATTGAGGTGAATGCCACCAGAGACAATGTTTCCCCACTTTTTTTTTTTAAACATGTCTTCACACTGCTCTTCAAGACCAATAATTTCCTCCCTGGAAAAGCCAGTCCAAGAAGCAGAAGAGTTGAACTGCTCTAGACTCCAGTCCCCCTTCCCTAGGGAAGAACCATCACTCAGATCACTTGGATCCTGAAACAGCATGACTGCAAACCACAGGCTTGTACAGCATTAAGGCATCAGGGAAATCATTCTCTTCAGCATGTTCGTAAAAACCTGGTACTGTTACAGACCACTCAGTTGGGGACTGAATTGTCTAAGCCTGAAGAAGGGGGTAATGCTGTAAGTTCTCATTCTCTCACACATATACACACACACGCGCTTTTTGTAATTGCTTCTGCTCTAATCACAGCTCCTCCTTTATGCTTTCCTCTCCTCTGAATTTATTTCTTAGCACACCCAGCTCCAAACACCAGCCACAGCAGCAAAGACTCCAGTTCTCGACAGCAGTAATAGTGGAAGGGACTTTTTTTTCTAACATATCAACATATTTCTAACATATCAAAGAAATTAATCTTTTCCATCCTTGTTTTTATTCCTCATGGTTGCAGTCCCCTCTCACTTCCATCATGATCCCGTTTTCTATTACTCCCTCTTCTCTATTTCTGTATGAATCTGATTTTTCATTTTCCTCATTCATGTTCCAGCTCTCTTTCTCTCGCTCTCTGTCTCGCAGTGGTGCTGGAACACGCAAGCAGGAATATGATGGATGATCACCTGTCACAGCTTGTTTATTATAATTCAGACAATCAATTATACATCCCTAATACAGGTTGTCCCGCTGGAAATTTACATGCTCGGCACAGACCAATGTGAAAATGGAATGTCATTTGCCAAATGTCTTTCCGTGGGTACAGCATGATGATTACAGGCTGGTTGTTTCAACAGTTGTGTATGTCTGACAATGTCATCGCTTACTGCTCGCCACAGGTCACGTTGCTCTAAGGCATTATTTATTGTGTTACGCAGGCTACGGCTTTCAGGGGACAAAGATGTTGCTAAAGCCACTAGGGCTCAAGGCAGGCAGGCAAGGTAGATCACACAGCAAGCACAGTTTCAGCACCCATCACCTGCCTTTGTATCCACTGGTGTGAATCCTTGAACCCTCTCCACCTGCTTTTCTTTTATGGATGACTTCCTTGTATGAAAGGGCTGGTGAGCTCCTGCATTGACAGGCGGGGGAAATGCTGTTCATGCAGCTAAATAATCCCAGGACAGCTCGTGATTTAATAAGAAGCAAAGGATTGCAGCAAAAGGAGACAAGGGGGAAAGCAAAAGGGTTTGTAAGTGTTTAGCTAAAATGCCATGCAGTAGTAGGTGCTGAACCTGCTGGGAAAGGGTTAAGTGCATTTTACTGACTAATTGAGTGGCAGGGTTCGTTCTTCCATGGAGGTAGAAAGGAGATGGGAGATCCTGCAGAAAAGAGGATGTACAGGATAGACAGAGCAGCCCTCCAAATCCAAACTCTGGATTTGATCTAAAGTAGCCAGAACTTCAGGAAAAGGAAGGAAGACTTAAATTTCACATGTTGACTGTGTTTATGAGCAGGTTTAAGAACACACAAGTTTCTGTAAATGTGGATTTTAGAAATCCTATATGTGAGATGCTCCAACAACATGCCCAGAGATGTACACAGACACGTACACATGCAAACACATACAACATGCAAAGGAAGTTTCCTCTCCCTTAACAGGGGAGAAAGGCAGGGAAAGGAAGATGCCTTTCCTGACTAGAAGCCAGGTTTCTAACACCTTCCTGTTAACTGGAGAACAACACAGGAATAGTCCCATTAAATCATCTTGCTGACTTAGGCTTGCCATTCTCTCACACAGAAGTCAGCTGCTTCCCTCCACCTCTTTCTGCTCAACCCAGACAGACTGGTTCAGGCTTTGTACCTAAATTACCTACGCTCTAAAGCACCCACAAACTAGTCATTCCTGGAAGACTCAGGTGGAAGACAGTGAGTAAGCTTACTAGACTGATTTTCTAAATGCCAGTGTCAGTTGTGGAGGTGACTGAACTTTTTCAATACAGTAGTTAAACTGCCAGATTAACTATGTCACTTAGTTAAAATTATTTTTAGCTATTCAGCATCTAAATGTTTAATCTAAAGATCTGTGAGCACAAAAATATCAGCATAATCTGCAGAAAAGCCATGACATTTATGACATATAAAACAAAACCCTAGATTAAATAACAAGTTTCTACTCCTTCAATAAACAGGACTAACCCTAAGGAGGGATGGCCTGTTGTGCAGAATAGTTATCAAGGTGGAGGACAAGCAGTGAGTCTTCTCAGGAAGTGCAATGGTGCAGTACTGGTGACACTTTTTAAGATCTTATGCCCCACCTATGAGTGTTTTCTCAGTCCTGTGCACACATGAGGTCAGAAAAGAGGCCCTTTACTCTTCTCTACAAAATCAGGGCAAATGAAATTATTTAGCATTCAGATGAGAGCTATGTTCCCAGTGTGAACAGACATATGAGATGCAGTTGCCCGTGATAGCAGAGAACTGGAGCAGATGAACTGGCAAGACCCTCCAAAACCTTTGCTCCCAATACCACTTGTATATCCATGGGACAGGGTCCCGTAATCCTGTGTGTAGCAGATCATGTTGATTACTTACTCATACACTAAAATCTCTGTCTCAACAGCACTGTGAGAAGTAATATTGGTCGCAAATCCCACTGAGTCAACCCAAATCATGACAAAGCATTCTCCCTCTCTCTGCATGTATATATTTATATATACACACAAGCATACACACACATATGGATTGACTATGGTGGTTTTGTTTTTAAATAACCCATTTTTCAACAGAGGATCAGCACACTTAGTACTGAGGCTACATGTGCATCTAATTTCAGAAATGATACAAGAGCATGTGAAAGGGCTCAAGCCCTTCTTACAAAGCAAAAGGCTTCCTGTGCTCCTGTGAGTTCTGTATGAGCTGGCATAAAAAAAAAATTTGCTGAGGGGGTAGGAAGGAAATGGAGCAATCAAGTGTGTAAGGAGTCACTGCTACCCACAGAGGCAAATGTTATTCTGAAGCTGGCTGAAGTGAATCATATTGAACTCTCAAACTATTTTTTTCCCCTGCTTCTGTCTTCAGAAAGATGGATTAGTTACAATTCGGAAGAAAAGTAAACAAATACGAGATCTTACTGCTATGAAATCTTAATTGTATCAGATGACAGCCTGGGATAAGGCCGCTTCTGTGGCATTATATGTGGGATATGAAGCTGTGCTGATATTTTCTGAGAGAGTGCTGCATCGTCACCTCTACCTGACTTGGTTTAATACCATGGCTGTGAGGAGCAAAGTGGTGTGAGCTGTCTTCAGGTGCTTAGCGAAGTAAAATCTCAAGACAGACTCTGTAAAACAAGGCATGTTCTGGGACACTTCCAGTGAGGATACAACATTTCCGAAGCCCGGTGCTAACTGCAGACTGGCTTGAACAACTGCAAGACTCTTCCCAAACTGGGCTGCTGTCTCAGGCAGCCAACCCCAATGAGTCCTGTGCCTGGTTCTGAGGCAAGGCAAGGGGAGACACTCACCAGTTTCTGTGCTTGCATTAGGACACACAACAGTCCTTCTGTGCCGGATTCATAATCTGGTCTGTTCTGCTGGAACGGAAAGTACACCTTGCCTCTATGATAGGAACAATACCTAAAGAGAAACACAGCTACATCAGCCAGGGAAGGCTTGTCTGCTCTCAGGGCAGAAGAAAAGCGTTCTCACTCTTTTCCATCAACTACAAACTGAGGAGCTGCCACAAGCTCAATTCCAAACAGAGGTGCTGCCAGAAAATCCAATCAATTAAAGAACTTTTTCCTCCTAAACATGCAAAACATTAAACTGTTACCCTGTGAAATAGTAAAATTCTCATGCTTACAAGGAAAGTTCCTCTCCTGCTGCCCCCAACAACCTTCACGCAACTGGAATTTTAGTTTGCTTATTACAGGACTCAGATTACACCAGCCATTCAATTCCTCCTCACTCAAACTGGTATTCTGCTGTTCATGCAAGTCCCACTGTGTTTTACAAAACAGATTCATTTTTAAGTTAGTTTTGTTCCTTAGGTGTAGCATAGTAGAACTGAAAACTTCTCCACCAACTCAGTTTTTGCCTGCTAGACACTATACAATCACATGAAGAGGGACTACATTTATATCAGAATTATAGTCAAAACAGACAACGCAGACAAAGGGCAGAAAACACAGAGAGAGGCAGGGAGAGTTTACTTGTTCAAGGTCAAAAGCAGAGTTGGAAATACAATCTTCCTATTGTTATTCCGTTACTCAAACCACTAGGCAGAAGTGTCTTTCTAGCTTCTTCTCTCACAAGTTCTTATCCACCCTCTAACAACTCCTCAACTCTGCAGTGTGTAAACATCCTACAAATCAGTAACACATGTGGAGAGGTCAAATGCTACCCCATGCAAAGGATATGATGAACCTGTCTGGAAAAAGTGACTCAAGATACTTATGAGACATTGCATGTTGTCATAGGACTGAAGTACAAAAATGCCTCCGTTTGTTCTGTAAGGCTAATCTGGCAAGCACTGAATGCTCTCCACTTCCATTGAAAGAGCCTCTTGCTCCCTACAGCACCCCAGCTTTGTATCAGGTTCTTTCTACATGATTGAGTACTTTTACAGACATTAACAACTTAGACACACAATACATTTCTGCAATAAAGACCATGCATTTGTTCCTTCTTTGTGGGCACACTCCTCAGAGCAAATGATTCATGTCGCTTGAATCTAAATGTCTCTATCCATGCAAACGAGCACCTCGCTCTTCACTGGTTGTAGGAGGCAGCAGAGGGGACCCACTGTTTTGCTCGCAGCATTCCTAGTCTTGCTTGAGTGCACTTTTTGACTGTTAAAGCAGAAGATGTGCTGAGTCAGGCAGCTCCCCCAGCTGCTCACCGGAAACACAGCTGTTATGCAAAAATAACCATGAAGGCAAGGACTTGCACTTTTTAGAGAAAACAAAAACACATTGACCCACAAATTCAACAACAGACTCCCAAAGTTATTTGATTAGATGCAATCCTACTTCATGCACTTCTCTTATTCTTGGCCAGAGTCTGTGCCGAGTACTGTCCTGTTCTTTTTAGGCTGTCTCTGGGAGACAAGACAGGAGCTGAAGCCATCTCCTCTCGTGATTTTGTTGAGCCAAACTGGGAAACCTGAGCTCACTGTTTAATTAGGAAAGGACGGGGGAGGGTGTCAGGCAGGTGGGTAGCTAATAAGCACAACCCCATACTGCAGCCCGTTGCCTGTATCAGGTTATGGAACAATATCAAACCAGTGCCGCACAAGCTGCTGTTTCCTTGCGCCTGTATCCATGGTGTCCCCAGTTGTGCAGTGGCACCTGTTCCTCTGAATGTGAGCACAAGCTGTTCCCTCGGCGCTCCAGCACATAGGAGTCACGACTCAGATTCAGCAGCTACTTGGATAATGCCCCAACTTCTTAAAGGGCTCCAGCTCCATTGCTGCTGGTTCTCTCAGTATCACCCCGCACAGAAAGTACTCCAACAAAAGCTGAAGTCTGGGAGAAGGCAAAAAGCACAAACACAGCAACAGAAAATGGGGGAAGCTGAGAGCTCACAAGAAAAAACAGAAATGGTTTATTTAGGTAACCTGTGTAAGAACTGCAAGGGGTTGTCAATCTTGAATGTGATCTGCGCTAAGACATCCACTGCACGACAGCGTTTATCAAGGTTCCCCAGGTTCCAAAAAGAGTAGCCATTCACATGGAAATGTATAGTCCCCTCCTCCATCAGCTGGGCGAAGAAGGGGAAGGACAGTGGCTCACTGTATTGTTCTTTAAAAGCCAGCACAGGTAGTGGCCACAGTTTGGGTGCTACACGCTGTAGAAGCACTAAACCCACCAGGTATCTTGGCATCCAGGTAACAGACCTGCAAAGACACCATCCAAGCCCTGGGAGTGATGCTCTCTGCCTCCAAACTGGCCGATTAAAGGTCAGTCCTGAACAACCTTCATCTCATTTCACCTCTCCCCAGCCACAGAAGTGAGTTGCCCTTTCCCTCACCATAAGGCCAGGCTGCTACCCGGGGAATTTCACTTTGCAGTCCGCATACCTTAATTAATTAACAGATTAATTCAGAGAGGCCCAGACTGACAGACAAACAATGAATGGCCTGTGACAAGCCCCAGAAAGGATCGCGTTAATGACCCCAGAAATCAAAAGGAAGAAGATAATTAAACATAGGCTGGGGAGGAGGGAGTAGACAGGATGCAAAAGAAAAAAAAAAAGTTATAGTGGTCAGAACCTAAAAAGGCAGATAGCAGATATCAATTTGCATGATAATTCTGGGAACAACAATAGGTGCCAAGAAATTCTATTTAAAGGCTGTAATATTAATTTAATGGGGAAAATATTTAATACAATTCCCACAGAATTTTTCAATTAAATTAATATGATGAGCTTTAATGGATATCTTAAGCAGAGAACATGATTAACAGAAATACTGCATAAATTACAGTTATATATTTTATAAAAACTGGCACACAGCCTTGCCATGCAGGGGACCTTACTCTAAACTCTGGCATCCAGTTGTAATTGTATTTAAAAGAATTTCCCTGCTCAGAGATGAACCCTTTCCTCTTGGGATTTTTATCCTTCACATAGTCTGGACTAGTAGCAATGTGATTCCAAAGAACCAGAAAGAACTGAAGATAGGAATTGTCCCGGAGTGGTTTTTTCCCCTGTTTGTACAGCGTCTAAGGAAACCAGGTCTGGTCTGTGCACAGGACTTCAGAGTTTCTAACCTATTATTAACAGCAGGCACCTGCAGCAGCAATACTCCCTTCCTTAGCTGAACACTGGGGAGAGTCCTGGAGTAACTTAAAGCCAGACAATGTAGCAAGAAAGAATGTTAACAGTATCCTGCCCTTCCCAAACATGGTCCCAGCACCATGAACACAAAAACTGAGGTTCTAAGGATGGTAGAAGTATAATCCCAGCACCCAATTCATTCCTCCACAAAACAGACTTATTTGACTTTCAGATAGGCTTCCCACATTGTACAGTCCCAAACAAGCCCTGAACTTTAAGGAAAGAAGCTGTTAAGGCAATATCCCATCTCTGCTCATATCACCGGTTCCCCTTCTCAACGTCAGCTGCCTCCCTGTCACCATCCCCAGCCCACACAACTGCACCCTCACCCTGAACACAGCCCCGGTGCATACCATTTCCACTGGCTGCCTACATTGGTGCTTAACACAGTGTTAGCAAGGTGTTCCAACCAGTCACGCTGTATTTCTTCTCCCTGCTTTTTCCACTAGTGCTTAACGGAGGTGTCTAGTTGCAAATGCTGGCTGTGCATTACATTTAGTGATTTTTATTTCAGGCAAGAATTGCAATGGCAGGTACAGCCTATGCAGGTGCAGGTGTGATGGGGGCATCGCATGCTGTCAGCGTTGATTGCTCAAAAGCAGCTCTGCAGCGTGCCAGGAGAAGAGCCATTGCTCTTGTGATTTCAGGTGGTTCAACACAGCGTGAATTGGTGAGTGTTGTCATATAACTACAGTAGATTTTAAAATTCAGAATGCAGAGGTAGGAAGAATTTTGGTGGAAGCTCAAAGCATTAGCTGTTGGAGTACAACCACTTTTAGAAGCTGGGTATGTCATACATCAGATGAGCTCAACACAGTTGTACCCTTGATCTAATGTTTTTTTTTTAGATTATACCCACACAGCAAGCTAAATTTTATCATACAGATACCACACATACATTTCATACTTCCTCCCACACAATCCACACAGAGATGTATTCAACAAGCTTTATAAATATTTGAATGAGAAGAGGATCCTGCAAATAAAGTAGGTCCTAGTTTTATTCTCAGCTTAACTACTATACAAGCCTGTTGCCCCTTTGAGCAATTACTAAACATAAGTTTTCCACAGCAGTGTCTTCTCAGCTCATTCGTAATTTTGTAAACCGGTGGGCCAACTCTTTAATTTCTTTGCAATTAGTCTTTTCTGAAGAAAGTGGGAACTGATATGCTCTGAACATCAGGACCTAGTTGCCCCAAATGAAGCCTTCAAAAAAGCTGACAGTTTGAATTAGTGGTACTTTTGAGTATTAGAGACACAACGATCAGCTTCCTAATTTGTAAACCCAGTTCAATAAACTTTTACCAATTTCATAGTCATGAATCCTAATAAATATTCTCAAAAGCACTCTAAGATTGCTGGACAGCAGGTGTTAGTGAATGCTAGGCATTATTATTTCTCTTGTGAAAATCCTATCAGCAACTCCATGCTGTGACATCCAGAAGAACAGCTTCCAATGAAGAAAAATTGCTTGTCACTTGCTGCCTCAAGATGCGAGATAGTTAAAGTTAAGCAGGAGCCATATTGCTGTGTTTCCTATTCCTTTCCTAACAGACAAATAAAGTACCCTGTGGAAATATGTGAGCTGAAGTGACAGGCATCTCTTGAATGCTTTTAATTGCTGCCAAAAATAGTCTGAAGCTTTCACCAAAGTTAACACAGACAAAATTTCCATGGAAAGCATCAGTTCCATGTGAAAAGAATTTCACTATTTCATCAGTTAAAATCAAAACAGCAATTACACACTTCTACTGAAAATTCCATTTTACCTTACAACAGAGGGATAGACAGATAATACTGTGTTCATGCCAGTGGAGAATTCAGTAAGTTCAGAATGCCATCTTACTTATATCACCATATAGTAAGATCATCCCCCACCACTAGTAGGCAGATTGTAATCATCTTCTTTTCATTATTGGTACAATAGCGTCTAATAATGCCAGTCAAGGACTAGAATCTCATTTGCTAAACTCAGCATAAGATGCTCCCAGCATGTTCAACAAACATCTTTAAAACCATGCGTTCGGAGCTTCTAAAGCCTTGTACCACTGATAAAAAATTCAAGCTGAGTTAGCAGAAGATTTGCTCCCCAGTTAAAAAAAATTAATCTTCCCTCATTATAAATGTAATCAGTAAATGCTCCCGAGGCCAGACGAGCAGATCTCTCACTGACTGTTTGAAGTCCTGGGCAGTATAGTGTCAGCCATACAAAACAGCTTTGGCCAAAGACATTAGCACCACTGGTGGCTCATCTCACCAGGGCTCACAGATCACAGAGTATATCTCATGCTATAGCTAGGCAGAAAGCAGGTTTATTTTCTCACAAAACTGGTAATTCCTTTTCTCTCTCTCTCCACATTTATTGTCAGCTCTTGATGCATTTTTTGATTGTTTCCCTCTCTACCCCTAAAATAGAAAGAGACTAAGATATGCAGGTACTCAAGGCACTCGTGGAAAATTGTCACTTCTTGCTTCAGACCTGTGACCTGACCGAGATCTTCAGCAGTGCAGGGAAATCCTCCCAACATGAGGCTGTTATCACTATAAGATAAGACTGCGGGACAGGTCTCTCCTGTTTGAGCTAGAAGGGTCTGGACCTGAGGCACTACTCTGGTAGCATTTCCCAACCACATTCTTGACAAGGATGATGACCCATTAATGGATGTTTTTTGAAACAAAACTCCTAAAAAAAACCCCCCAAAAAAACCCAAACCAAAACAAAAAAACACAAACCACCTCACTAAACAACATCCTGACCAGCTGCAGCCTAAAACCTGTATTTCCTGAACACTGACAACTCCCAGTCAAGTCCATGAATTCACAAGATGTACAAGATACAGGATCATGCTCCTTGTGGTTAAAATTACTATTTTTCCATTTTTCTTTAAGTTTTATTTCCCTGCTATCCAGAACAAACATACATCAGCATGAAAAGAACCCATTAATGTGTCTAATGCTTTCCTCCCTAAAACTACCATGATCTCACCACTTCCAAACCCCAAAGGAAATTAAAGCACAGCTCAAGAGGATGGTGCTGAAGGATAAAACTTAAAACCCAAGAAAGCTGGGAAATTTCTCTGCAAAGGCTGCAAATCTGCCCTTGGAAAGGAAAGAAGCTTACAATGAGCTGTAATAAAATTATTCCAGCCTGTAACCTGAAAAGAGAAAGCCTGCCGTTCAGCAAACAGGAAATCCCAGAATTTATAGATGACCCTGTTACAAAGCAAATGTTTTGGAACAAATCGTTCTTTCCCTAGCGCCTGTTTTCCACTCTTTTCTCTCCAGCACTTTCCCCTATAATACAAGGGCCAGAGCAGCACCGTCTGGCTGTCGCTGGTAGTGGCACTCCTCTGCCCTCCACCCACAAACACAAGATGCAGCGAGGAGCCTAATGAGGGACTCTGAGCCTCAAAGCATGTCTGGTTTTTTTTCAGCTGTATCAGTTAGCATAATAAAAGGTATTACCCTCTCCCTATTAAACTCGCCTTTTTATTCTCATTGATCATTGTAACTGGAGTACAATTACTTTGCTACTACAAAAAACGAAGTTTAGAAAAGCTTGTGCATAGGTGTGGGACACGCAGAACTTCTGTCCTCAGCCAATGTTAAATTTCACACACTCCTTGTCCATACGACAAAGATGACTGCACCAAAAAAAAAAAAAAAAAA
>VZTO01012829.1:3367-27892 GCA_013400615.1 Syrrhaptes paradoxus
ATGAAAGTAGTCAACCATCACATTTGCCATTTTGGCTTTGACACTGGAGGGTCAGAACTGCAAGTATTTTCCACCAGAGTTCCAAAAAAAAGTTCACTCTTAACTTTTCCTTCGGGAGATAAGCTATTACTACGATATTTCTATGAAGAATAATTTTACTGTAAATGTATGAGAGCTATTCCTGTCTGAGGAAACTAAGAGTGCTGAAGTATGCAGCTGACGGATACAATCAGAACTAGTGGGGAGATCACTAGACTTCATAGCTCTTCGCTAGTAGAGGAAGGATCCATCCACATATTCTTATGCAAGAGACAATAAGCACATTTCTTTACTCTTAGCTTGTGGTTTTGCAGAACTTGCCAAATATCAATAGAGATCTTCTTGGAGGATTCTGGCCATTAAGTCTTATCATCCACAAGTCAAGGAGATACCAGCTGACTCTGCACTACAGCTACTCCTTGGAGCATGCACATTAGGCAACTCCTCCATGAAGGAGACTTAGTCACAGATACTAGCGTGACTGCTTACTCTTTGAGGTACTTCAGGGTTTCCCCCATCTTATCCCTTGTACGGCTTCGGATGCTTGGGGGAAAGGGAAAAAACACAATCAAGGAATTCTCCATATGAAAAATAGTTCACACCCCAGCACCACCATCCTGTTCTCTCTGTTTAAAAAAAACCCATACAGAACTTTTTCTACAACTACCACCAAAAATTAACCCACACCTGGACACAGAGCATTTGAGACAAAAACCACATGTAAATATTTGAGATGTAATAACCCAGTTCTCAGAGATACTGAGAACATTCAGAGTCCAACCCAAATCAGCTTGGTGTTATGTCTCCAAATGAGGGATTGAAAATTAGCAGAACGCATACATCACAGTGGAAGACATTTGTCCCAGTATAGTTCAGTAATATTTTGCCAGGGGATGCTGTATGCCAAAAGGAAAATGGGCCCTTTAGTGCTGAATGAAACCAAGGAAAGCTGCCAAAAATTTATAAAATGGTACCTGTCCTAGAAGCTCTTAACAGTACATAAGCAGCAGCAGATCTGTGTTTATTTCACAGTAGCAGTGCAGAACTGCAAAGGGCCCAGCCTTGTCAGGGACATTACCTGAATGAAAAACCCCTTTAGTTCATCAGCTGGATGGATTGCTTTAGGGTATATACATGCTACAAAAGATCATGTATTAAGTCTGGTCTAGAGAGGGAAGAGAGAAAAGAAAAAAAGAAAAAAAAGAACAAACAAAAAAGGACATCCAGTCACAAAAGCAGGAGTCACACATACCTTCCTGGCAAGTCATAATAACTATTACCATCAGGTGCCAGTCTCCTTTGCTTTTCCTGCCTACATTTCTTAAACATGGAAAGTCAACAAGACACCTAACTCCAAGCTCTGTATTCCTGCAGAAACTTAAGCTTCAGCTCCTCATTACACGGCACGATGTCATGAACTGACACCCTTTCCAGGAGAAATCAGTCCCTCAGAGCTTGTTTCTGCTACAGCTCCCCTATCCCCAACAAGCACATATCACCTCATCAGCCTTGCAGAGCTGTTCATCTCTTTCCCCGCAGCATTTCAGCACAGAAAATGGTCAGCTGTGCACAGGAGAAGGCTCTGAGACACCATTGCAGGGCTCAGATACTTTTAGGTTCTCCTGTGCAAGATAGGGCATCGAAATAAACTGGGATATCAGAATGTGTTAGAGCCAAGTTACTGGTTTAAAAAAAAAAAAAAAAAGAAAAAATATAGAGAAAAGAAAGGAAATTAGGTGTGAGAGACCAGCAAAACTGCCCTCACAACTGAGGGCAGAAGCATTAATCTTTTCCAAGTTCACCAAGAACAGTTATACACCTAAATGTTATCTGCAGACCTAATATTTTGAGGCTGTCTAACTGCAGGACACTCTTCTTAGCAACTGTTAAAATATTGACTGGACTTGGCAACTCACGAGTCCACAGGCAGTCCCTTTAGAAACAGTCAGTCCCCTGATGCTTTGGAAAGTTTTGGTCTCTTTAAACTTCTCTGGTCCAGAATTGTTGCTCTTTCCCCAGTGCCACATCTCCTACCAGTTACTGGTGTGCTGGGGAATACTGTTAAACAAACATCATTGTCTTGGCAGAGCACAACTTCCAAGTGATTGATCATAAGAGTCCAGGAAATAGAGTTCTTAGTACGATATCAGCTTCCTGCCTCTCCTTTGAATGGTATCCCATAGTCACTAAAAAAAAAAAACCCACCGTTGGCATGAAAATGCTTTATTTTAATCTAAACAGAGATTACTTTAATTAAGCACACACTATTCCACTGGAAAGTGACAGAGCACTCCCCTGAAGCCCTCTATCACTTTGCTGTGAAGCTTCAGTTTTGCTCCAAAAACAGGGAGGGGAAAAATCCACAATAAAAAATAAAATATATATAAACAGATCCAACTAATCTCAGATACATTACAGATATGTCAAGGGACTTCTACTACAATTAATCAGCTCCTAAGTTTGTAACTGGATCCTAAACAAAGCTGCAATGTTTGCATTAAAAAAAAAAATCAAACCCATGTTTTCTTTAAAAAGCAACAAAATCCATCTCAGAAAGGTCAAAACATGCAATGGATTGTCTTTTTTGTCACCTCTGGTATATTGGGGGGGGGGGGTCGGGTCATCATATTGTCACAAAAAAAGACTGATTTCCATTAACATTAAACCAGACTATAACTAGAGGTACTTATAAACAAAACCAAAAAAAAAAGTTTGAATAGCTGTATCTCCTAGCGAGCAGTACAAGCACAGGAGAACCCTGATGAAACTGTTTACCCTGCAGGAGACAAGTCTCCTTTAGACATTTTCATTGATCAAATTATTTATTTGCACTTATCAGTATTCAGGTGTGCTTAATATTTGAGGCTTAGAGGGCTAATTAAACCTACACAAAGTCTCTTGTCACTCCATCTCAGGGCTATGTATTCCTTCAGAAAAAACGTGACTATTTAGCAAATAAAATTGTCTTAGCCTAAAGAGAAGTTCACACCTTTCTGAATATAAAAGATTTATCTTCCCTGTGCCTTATTCTCTGCTGAGGGAACAGTCTGGTTTGGCAAGACCGTGTCACACGGTAATCACCGATTGCATTTTACTCTGTCATCATAGGAAGTTAATACAATGCTGTGATTTCAGTTTATTAAAAACATTTAGTCTCTGGTTTTGCGATTTTTTCCACTTCAAATTCAATACTTCAACAGCTCTCACCACAAGCAATATCTGCTGATACATCTCAGCACGAGTTAGCGACCCTGCAAACCAAACACAACCTTCCCCATCCAGTCAGTTCTTCAGACTTTACAACTATGAGAACCCAATTAGGCAAATTCTTGATTGGTGCAGACTGCTTCTCCTGCTAGCAATGACCCTTTACACTATTGTTAGCAGTCTTCTATGATTAATTAGGCCAATGGCAGCAGGTTGAACTGCTTATTTCTATAGACTTCCAAAACAGTGTGCATTAGCAAGGCAGTGGTGACAAAATCTTTAATTTTCTGTAAAAGGCACTCCAGTTCTTTCCTTCCTGCAACTTGGAGGTGCAAGGCAGGTGGTCAGATAGAACACACTGCTACTAAACACACTCACCTTAGGCTGGGTTTTACTTCAAACCACAGCATCGAACCACAGAATCGTTTAGGTTGGAAAAGACTCTTAAGATCATTGAGTCCAACCATCAACCTAGCACTTGCAAGTCCACCACTAAACCACGTCCGTAAGCACCACATTTACACGTCTTTTAAATACCTCCAGGGATGGTGACTCAGCCTTTTCCCTGGGCAGCCTGTTACAAAGCTTGATAACCCTTTCAGTGAAGAAAATTTTTCCTGATATCCCATCTAAACTACTTGCTGAAACTGAGGCAAACTGACACAAGGAAAGAAGAAAAAAACTGGCTAAAGAATAAAGCAACAAGACTTTCATTAAAGCAGCATGTACTACTACACATCAACAGCAACCTATGCCTGGACAAAAACTTAACATATTTTATTGAAAAAATATAACATTCAAAGTAACACAGGGAAGGGCCATAGCTTCTGCCTGGTACGCTTGCAGTATTTGTCACCTTCTGGAAATAAGGACCAATGACCTGAAAGTATGAGGAATTCAGAACCCATTCAAGTAGTAAGCATGAAAACAGGAGACAGACCTTTAGAAATCTTCAAGCAACCACAGTGAAGACTCAAGATTTGTGCTAGTAGTACTTTACAAATCCCTATATATTGAAATTTCTTTTCTCAAGGTAGTGCTGCCTCAAAGAATTTCCATGTTGAGAAACAACTGTAAGAGAGCATTCAGAGGGATGGAAAGAAGGCTATGATACATTGCACAGCAACATTCCCAAAAAACCCCACCTGGAAAACAAAGCTACAGCCAGTTGCATCAAAGGAGAAAAAAAATAACCTTCTGTAGTGTTTTACGCACTAAAAGTTTCATCAAATGTAACAGAGCAACTCTAAATAAGCATAAAACTCGCAGTTTCAAAAGCTCAAAGTTGTACCTCTAAGTAAGACAGGCCAAACAAGAGATATCCCCATCTGTTACACTCAAAACCCCCACATTTTAAAGATTTGTTCATTTAAAAAAAATAAAAATAAATTTAAAAAATAATTCTTCTGAATTCATTAGGGGTTAAAAAAATCCAGACCTCTGTAAACACTTAAAAACGGAACTATGTTGAATTTTTCAACTGATATTACATGGCCACTCAGTTTAAATTTCTATCAACCATATTAAAATTCTTCCTGTTTAACTCAGTTTTTCAAAATGAATTTAAAAAATATCATGCAATGACACCAGCTTATAAACAAGACTTCACCTTCACCCATGGAAATGAAATTGAACACTTACTGCATAAAATGAGATTCCAGTATTTCCTTGACCTGAACAGCACAGCAGACAACTTGCATGCCAGGAACAGATATTAAAGACAGTTAATGGGTCTTAGCCATCGCAGTCTGTAGAAACAAGCAAACAAAAAAATAAATAAATATTAAAAAAAAATTAAGGTAGATTCCAGAAAATAACCAAGAACTACTTTGACTTAAGCATGATAAATAATGGCTATTTAGTTCAGAAATCTAAGAACTTCTTTTGGCCACAATTTAAACTTCACTAGAACTTCAAATTTTTACTTAAGTAAACTATTCTACAGACATGTAAGGAATTTAATAAATATGTTAAGTAACACGATTTCTTGTGAATTTGCACTGAATGTATAATAGTAATTGTCACGATAAAATATGGGTTGTTTTTTTTTTTAAATGTAGCCATTTTAACTTTAGTGTATAAATAGTATTGGTCAAGCCTAAAAATCAACACACAAGGACACTATTAAACCACAAGGACACTTTCTCTTGAGATATATACTTCTACAGCTGAGATATTTTTGATCTGTGGCTTGCTGATTTCTTAAAAAAAAAAAATATTAAAAAGTCATCAGCAACATCCCTCTAGTTGACATGGAACAAAAGCCCCAACTTTGGACCTCTGAAATCTAGATGTTAGGTGGGAAAATGTCAAATAAAACTGTAACAACCAGATCAGAGTCCTATAAGAACCTGTTCTTGGACATACTCACTGATTAAATGCTCTCAATTATTGGTCAACACCCTTTCTCCAGAGATCCAACAACAAAATGAACAAAAAAATAAACCACAATCCGTCTCTTTACTTTTGATCCAAAATTCAATCCTCTATTGTAGACCTTTGCATAATCAGTGCAACAAGATTTTTTTTTTTCCTGATCTTTTTTTACAATTTTCAGGCTCACCTGAAAAACAAAGCATGTGCTTCGTTACTGGCTGAACTTTTGTGAGAAATGGCCACAAGCCTGTGCTGGATAACAGCTTTTGTGTCTGCCTGGTGGAGTGGGAGAGAACTGTCAGATCATAGAATGGACCTTGGAGATCATCAAGTCCCACCCCCCTGCCATGGGCAGGGACACCTCCCACTAGCCCAGGTTGCTCAAAGCCTCATCCAGCCTGGCCTTGAACCCCTCCAGGGATGGGGCATCCACAGCTTCTCTGGGCAATGATGTCAGTCTATCTCAGAAACAATGCACAGGCACAAACAAAATTCAAGGAACAGAATTCATAGATTCATCTCTGCCAGTTTCTGATCTCCCCTGGCCCCACAAGGCACCGTTACAGAAACTCATTGACTTGTTGAAGCTTGAAGGGTCTTCCACTTGACCCCTGCCAGCTCCAGCCTCTTGTCGCACTGACTCTCCCTTATCTGCTTCACCTAGTTTTATCTCAGATGGCTTCAAACATATCTCTGTAATGCCAAATTCAACCTCACTAAAAATGCAAGAGCTCTGCTTAACTCCATTGTTCAGAATACTGCAGCAGTATTCTACTGTGGTTTTAAATATGATACGTAGTACCGAAGAGACATACCAAACAGAAAGTCACCTAAAATAACTTAAAATATTGCAATTTGAAAGGAAACTATAACTCTACAGCTAACATGTCTCTTTTATAACAAATTTGCTTTTACATTAAAAGATTTAATAGGAAGCTGTTTGAACAGGTCCGCTTATAACAATAATGAGTAGAACTACACACAGCTACAGCATCTAATACATTTATAAACAGGTACATACAGACCTGAATCTGACACACTGGCAAGGCAACATACAGCTCTATTAACCAAACCTGAGTTAAAGCAAAAACTATGCCAACCAAGCAGCTTTTTTCCAAGGGAACATCAGAAAATACTGCTTCACAGAATTAAAAATGTTTTCAAGAAACATACCCAGTCTCAGAACCTTTCTAATGAAACTTATCAAAATATTTTCTTTCAAAATATAAAAATATTTTAAATCAGTCAGTTGTTGCAATCAGTCACAATGACATATAAGCAAACTAATTCCATAAGTCTGAAACTAAGTGTTGTGAAAGATAATCCTGTTTCTAAATTTATTTCATTCACAGTTGCGGACACTACTTTGAAAGTTGCCAGGAGAAGGAAGTCATATTTTTAATTTATATCTGTCTAGTAGCCTGCATTGGCGAAAGACAATCCCGTGGAAGAGAACAGTGATTTTTAAACAGAGGTATTTGGAATAATAAGGGCAAGAAGAACAATCTTAAAAAGTCATCAGTGCCTTGGACATGTTTCACAGCCTGGGGTACAAACAGTAAATTACAGTGTTCACATTCTGATATAGCACGCCTTCAAGTTTCAAGATTTCACTGCAACAAGCTTGTAGTCCAGTTGAACACAAGCAGAAATACCATTCTTCATTATACTTAATGATAAAGGGGACATGAGATCTAGGTGATTATCCCCATCATGTAATAAACCAAACAGAGAGAACCTGATGCCCAACTCGCCACAACTAAAGTATGGGAAATCAAGGGTCCGATAAGATGTCAGCCCTGTGATGAGTATTGCTTGAATTCTATAAAGCACTTTCTTTTGTTTCTGCAAATATAAACTTGTTCTTTTTTGTTTTGATCTTGATCCTGTTGTAGTCACAGCAAATAGTAGGCAGAAAACTTTGTTTCTAAAGCCCTGTGACTTCAGTGAAATAGAACAGGGAGAGAAAACAACATAAGGCAAAACTAATCTGGAAGTTAGATGCATACCACAGTTGCAGCAAGAGTCACAGAAGTTCAATTTCAATTATCACTAGAGATCATCATCCTCACTTACCAGAATTCTACCGATAATGTGCAACATTAAGGTAGTAAAAAATCTGGTCTACGGATGCAGCAACTATGTAAGCCATCTGCTGCTTAAAAAGTCAGCTGAGAGAATGACTATGGACATATGGGGATACCAGCAGTGAATCAACCCTTAAGTGGAAAGCAAGCTCTGAAAACAAAGCAAAGATGGGGAAGGGGCCATAAGGTGACAACTACTGCTGGTTTGTTGTGTCCTCGGGGCTCATCCCTGAGCTTCCACCACCTCTGGGGTCAGCCTCTCACCTGCGACATCACATCTTTAGTTCAGCATAATTTAAATACTATCAGTGGAGGATCAGAGGGAAAAACATGGGCAGCAGGGACACTCACGAAGGTGCTCTACAATGGGAAGAGTGAAATTATTTAAAAGACCCAAAAATGGAAGCAAAGAGAGATTTTTAATTCAGATCTTTAAAGTTCAGGTTCTGTTACCGAAGTGAACAGAGAGCTGGAACAATTTAAGAATTTTTTGCACTTGATCAGAACTGTCCCGAGGAGTAGAAAGTGGAAGAAATGTGTTTTCCACCTGAATGCCCTCTGTCTTTGCTCACCAGGGACTCTAAAATACAGTAAATACAGGAGAGCCACAGAGGCACAGGCTGGTTGAGGTTAGAAAGAACCTCTGGAGGTCATCTGGACCAACCCCCCTGCTCAAGCAGGACCACCTAGAGCCAGTTGCACAGTACTGTGCCCAGTTTTTTAGTATCTCCAAGGATGGAGACTCCACAATCTCTCTAGGTAACTGTCTCACCCCACCCGAAAGAGCTTTTTGTGATTCCCCGAAAAGGAACACCAGCTAGGTGGAGTCAGACAATGACTTAAGGAACAACACAACTCAATTTTATTGACCTCTGCAACTGCAAAAACATCACGAAACAACTTCTCCGAATCAAGCAACAAATCTCACTTATCAGTTATCACCGAACAACACTCACCCATTAAGCAAGCACCAAATAACGCTCAATTACTATTTGAGGCAAAAATCAGACAGAAGACAGAGTACGAAAGAGTTAAAAACTAAGAAAGCAGGGCAGAAAGAGATAGAGACACACGCAAACACACACAGAGACACAGAGAACATCACTAACCCCTTGTTCCAGCACGTGTCCTCTTCAGGCAGAAAATTTCATTTCAGGCAGAAACTCCTCGCGTGAGGTGGTGACGGGTCGACGGGGAGGACAGTCGGGCTTCACCTGTTAGACGGTTCAGTCCAGCCCAGTCCTGGGCCGCCCCTCGGGGGGGAGAGGGGCGCCCAACACCCAGCCCTGCATCCAGGTTAGCTTCGTGGGGGTGGCAGTTGGTTCTCCACCGGGGAGACAACTCCAGCCCTCAGCACCCACACCCCACCTCAAGTGTGTCACTCTGAGTGCCTCAGCTTGGGCAAAGCATGTTGGAATAAAGGTTCTTTTGTGAACGAACATTAGCTTTTCGTAGACGTGGCGGTGTCACTTTAGAAATGTTCTAATTGCTCTGCCCAGCCACTCCGGGTGGAGCCTCTTTAGAAAATGCTCTGCCCATTGTTTGAGACCTAAACAACATCATCCGGGAAGGGACAGGGAGGGGTCCAGCCCCTGACAGCAACCTGTCCCAGTGCTCAGCCACCCTCACAGTAAAAAAAGTGGTTCCTGATCTTCAGAGACAGCCTCCTGTGTTTCAGTTTGTGCCCGTTGCCTCTTTTCCTTGTCACTAGGCACCACTGAAAAGAGCGTGGCTCCGTTTTGTTTGCATCCTCCCTTCAGGTATTTGTGGACTTGGATCAGATCCTTCTGAGCCTTCTCTTCTCCAGATTGGACATTCCCAGCTCTCTCAGCCTTTCCTCGTAGAAGAGATGCTCCAGTCCCTTCATCTTCATGGCCCTACATTATGCAACAAACATTTTTTCTTTTTTCCATGTTTGAAGTTAGGAAAAAAAAGATAAATAATATATAATGACTATTCGTACTATAGAATAATCTTTCTTTCAAAATAATTATTTTTAGCCATGCAAAGGGCCAGTACACTACATTTTTAAGACAGTGGGTTGTTTTGTATTGTTAGGGTTTCTAACAAAAAATATTCAAATTATTAACACATTCAAATTATCAGCACATATTAACGCATTCAAAATATTAGCACAATTTCATTTTATTTTGGGAAATTTTCAAGGAATTCAGTTGATCCACAACTACATGTAAAGACAGAGACAGAAGATCTGGTCAAAAAAGCCAATGCCCATGCTTCACATTAGCCACAAAAGTCATCTCAATTACTTCAGTGTGAGGTAGTTACTTATCCTTAAATTAAGGTCCCGTATGTGCTTTGGTAACTTGTGGACCAGCCTAAAGGTGAGGACAGAATTGAGGACACCTAGGGATTCCCAAACCTGTTAGACAGGAGCACCTCCAGATCCTGGTGTGAATACCAGCTAGCGAGACACCTATTTTTAACAAGATTCTGGTAGAGACAGAGGAAAAAAACAAAACAAAACAGAACAAAAACAAAACCACAAAAAAACAAAACAGAAAATAGAAAACATTTGAGATTATTCTGCATTATGCTGCTCCAGTTTTCACCACCCAGGCAGTGGAGGCCAGACATGTAAACATAAATGAAAGCATCATTTGCAGGCAGCTTTAGCTTTGTTCAAGAGGAACTTTCCTCTTTTCAACACTTCTTTAGAGAATGGGAGTGAAAATGTTTATAGCAAGCAGGTATATAATTCAAACTTCTATCTTGCCTTTCACCACGGCCATGGAGCTCCACTGTACTGCTGTGTATCCATCTGTACCACATTTGATGCTTGTCTAAGGAAAGTCTTTACTACAGAAGCAAGGATTTCTTCACAGTAGAGCTGGTTTCCTCTTCTCCTTCCTCCTGCTATTTTAACTCTCCTCCAGATGTATTCTTTCCTTTATGTGAGGCAAACAGAGTTAAATGAGAAGATCAAACTGAGGCAAGGAAGATAGGTCCATCTGAGTTGCGTTACTTTATGATGATCCTAATTTTGAATTTGAATTAGGTTCATTACCAGAACAGCTGTGCTGCCTCTTTATTACTATATATAAGAATGGGACCAGTTCTTCATATTTTGAGTTCTTGCTTTGCTTTCAGTTCTCATCCTCTTAGATTCTTTGTCCCTTCCCTTTTATCTTGAGCTTGCTGGGAATTTCCTTCCAATTGTTCCATTTCATTCAGTCTTCTTTTCTGGCATAGGCCTTCAGTTTCTAGTGGCACAGGATGAGCAGCTCCGCACTGGTCTGTTTATCCACATAAAATATCCTGGCACTGAACCCCCCCAGGGCACTGATGCCCAAGGCTGGTTCAGACCCAACCCAGTCAACTAAGGAACCACAAACCTCCAGGCTTCATTCAGGTTTTTCTAAAGTTTGTTCCTAACAACCCAAATATCAGTCCAAGATTTTTGGTCAGACTGTGACCTTCTGGAGGTTACTCAGAAGACAGGAGTGGCCAAAGGGTCAGAAGGTTTGGAAGCGTACGTTGAACACTGCGATCCAGTTTGGGGGATCACTGTGGGCACCAGTCAGGTCACAGCATCTGATGAATGAGGTTAGTCAGCCCGTTATTTCCTCCATCTGTAAAGAGCTTGTTTTCTTCTCTCCCTAGCCTCCCGCAAGAACAAAATTTGTACAACATAGATTGCTGCAGCTTCTCAAAGGTGCCAATAGAAAAAAATCTTTCATTTTTTAAATTAATTATCCTCATAATCACTGGTATTTTAATAGAACTCTAAGCAGGGTGGATTATTTTAAATACCCACTCAGATTTAATTACAGCACTTTTAAGGAGATTATTTTGTAACAAAGATTGGTATCATTAGCTCAGAGACAGTACTAACAACTTGTAGCCCCTGTGTCTTTTCCTTCTAACAAACAAAAGTCATCCTTATTCAGATTAACATACTTGCAAGGTGATTGTGCTTAAGACTCCTATCAGTCAGCAGTAGGAGAAATAATGCAAATGAGTACGTTGAGTCTTTGCCCCAAGGAAATACATTTGAAGCAGATAACATGAAAAATGGACTCACAGATTAAAGACTTAAAATTTTCCACACAGAGATTCATTGTGCAGCTTTGTGCCACCTAAAGGGCGCATTCACACTACCTAAGGTAAGGCAAGTGAGGAAACTAGTTTGATGGCAGCATGTTTTGAACTGGAGTAACTGAAGTCATCTTCAGGAGGCTAAATGGGGAACTGAGAATTCTGGATAGCCACAGACACGAGCACCCTCAGGTATCTGAAAAAAAATCTGTCCACAGGTTTGAAACTAAGCTTTTTGCCCACACTTTTGAGAGGTGGAAGGACATACTGTCATGCTCAAAATTTTGTTTTTGGGTAACAAGAAAACACATCCTATGTTTAAAGACAAGAATTTACTGTTAACATAATTGAAGTTTTGAGTCAGATCACTCTCAGTCCAGAATTGGTTACTACAAAAAAAAAAAAAAAAGGAAAGGATAACAATATATTTAGAATACAGAAAAAGCCTCAATAGTACTTGTAACACTCTTAACACTGTTTTACACACATTTCCTGGTGTTATGCTAACCCTCCACTGCAACCCTGTGAGTCTTCATGTTGGTGTTTTCATCGTGGGGTTGGCACAAGTGGGGAAAAATGGTTACAGCAACTTATGAGCATCCATCTATATGGAGTCATTCATCAGGAGGAATATAAGGTTTCTCTTGGTGGTTTTTTCTTTGTCACTCTAGAATCCGCTTGGGATCCCTTTCATATGCCTGCTAACAGTTTTACTCCTTTGCTCCTTCTTCATCAGTCTGCAGCTCCACATTGCCTCTAAGTTTTCTAGGTATGGTGCTTTTTACACACTTCATACTACTTCTTTGTTCTTTTTCTTACCCCTAAAGCAAGTTTTGTCCAGCTCCAGGTCTGCATTTTTTTAAAACAATGATTAACAAGTTGTTAATATCTATTGGGTCTCCCAAGCCAAGACACATCTCTTATTATCCCACACCAGTACTCCTCTATGCCACACCTTTCATCTCCAATTGTCAAAGGCCTCTTCTCTACACTACATCAATCACATAAAAGCAATAGATTTCTGATTCTACTCAGAATAGCTGCTTGTTAATGCTATTTATGTAAAAGGTTGTACCGGAAAAAAGATAACAAAAGTTTAAAAAAATTAGCCATAGACACCTAGTTAGTTAAAGAAACCACTCTCACAGCTAAACCAAGTAAAAAAAAAAAAAGGCTGCAGGCAAGTCAAGAAAGAAAGTCAAACAAGCCTGTTCAAGATCAGTCTCAGTACAGAGTTTATGGCTTGTTACTAGAGATGGCAACGCTGTATTACAGCACTGCATGGCTACAACACTAAAAAAAAAGTTCCTCCCAATTTGCCACGAGGTCTTTTATGAATTTAACAGGTAGTTTCTTTCATACAAACACAAAAAGGGAATGAATCTTATAGGTTATTCCAGGACCTGAAGCATCCCGCAATTCCTCAGCCATGCTACAGAATGCACCATTCAAAGGTGTAATCCTCTATTCATGGTCCTGCAATTATTCCGCATAATGCCAGCAGCCTCACAAGTAAGAGACTCCTTTATATCCAACACTAATTCTCAGTCCTCAAAAGTCACAACTCTTCCCTCTTCCGTAATTCAACTCTACGCCCTGCCAGAAAAGGCTCCATAGACAAAAGCTTGAGCATTTTGCTGCTTGTACACTTGAAATATTAACAGTTCCACCATCCAAACTTTACCCAGACTCTAGATCTCTTTATTCTCATTGTCTGCAGCAAAGGCACAGTAATGGCTACATTCAAAAGTTAAAGACAAACGCTTGCTAAATTCATATGTTAATTTAAACCAAAAGACAACCTTAGCTGGTCCAGCCACAGCAAAAGGAAAATAAATGGATATACATCTGGGCAGAAAAGCCCTTCCTACCAAAATCAGGCAGGCAGGATCCACAAGACTGAATTCACAGGCTCCTAATTCAATCACAAATTAACTGGTACTGCTAGGACACATGGACAGCACACGTAGATTTCTGGAAAGCCTGGTGGAGTGGAATACTGACAATTTAACTGGCGTTATGCAAACAAGAAGATTAATATCACTGCAGCCTTCCTAGCTAAGGAGGCTCCAAATATTAATGCCTTTTTCAAAAGTTATTTGATCGATATGATTTGTGTTAATGAAAGATGAAATGAATTAATCAAAACATTCACTTTGGAAGGAAAAAGAAAAGTTTTCTGAGTACTCGGATACTGAAGCTTAGCAAATATTCCCTCCCTTAGCCCACCCTTTTGCACAAAGACAAGCCCTACAGCAAAGCCAGCCCTGCTAAACACACAGAGGAGAGACTACGGATCTGAGATGTGCTGCAACTCTGATAAGTGCTACCACCCTGGGTTTCTTATCTGCAGAAGCCATATGACAAATCACCCTACTACAAAACCTCACTGTGCCTTAGTCATTTTCTTCCCACCCAAATCAGCCATTGCTCTTTGACTGATACAGAGGGGGAAGGGAGGTGTGGTTCCAACTTCAGGACCATATTAAATAAGATAGTAGGAGGGGCTCCGAAACAAGATCTTTTTGTGTGTGTGCAGCATTTCTACCAAGGTCCCTAGAGGTCACACTTGCAAAACCACTGAACTTGTCCACTGTGCCTCTAGCACTCTTGAGGCTTTACATTAGTAAGACAAATGGCTAATTCACTACAGCCAAATGTTGCACATTTCATGATTAAACACAAGCTTCCTCAGACTTGGCTTCATTTATTTCCTCTGCAATGAAATATGTGCAGGTTTATATTTTTTCATTACGACATCAATACAAGCAGTTTATAAAATGCTGGAGGAATTATCAAAGCTGAATCTTTTATTCTAACATAAAAATGTGTTTTCGTCACTATTTTTCCCTACTTTCTGCTGCCACATAGTTATTTAATGGCATTATTTAATTGCATTGAAATAATTTTAATAATTGCCAATGCTCATTCCCCTAGGAATTTGATTAAATCTAACCCCAGATCTGTAGACATTAATAGGAAGAGTGAAATTTTGCTGTTCTAAGTTCTAACTAGTTATTGTTATTAAGATTTATCTAGTGTTTATTATCAGTAGTCCCTTATTATAGAGTTTTCAGCATTAATATAGCTAACAAGAAACACCTTGTATTATCCTCATGACCATAAACACTTGCTTGATGCCCAGTGGCATTAAATGCTTGGGGCAGGTGTTGGGCATTTTTTGNCGTTGGTTATCTTCAGCTTTTTCAATTAAGAGTTCCCCTGTAGAACAGGGCTCTGCTGATACAGAAGCAAATAATCAATTTCTTGAGCTGAAACTACCATTTACAAGCACACACATGCACAGCAGCTCTCCTCCTTCCCTCTCCACGAAGACCTCTGCTCCCCTGCTCTGTTGCCATCCAGCCTTGCCAGATTTGCCCATGCTCAGCTTGTTCTCACTTCAGCCAGCAAAGGCAAGGAGAGCACCTAATTTACTCTTCACTGGTATAAATAGCAGATCTTACCGTCCCTCCTGTAAATAAAACTAAGGACATTACTGCAATTGTTAATCCACGTGCATAAAAGCTTAGGAAGATAATGTATTTCTGATTTAAACCTTCCCAGCCATGCAGAGCACCCAACCCAAGTCAAACAACTCAGAGTACCTGCCTGTAGCATCTCAAACCACCAAGCAGCAAGAGTGTACATTCTGAAGCAGGTAAGACTAATATAGGGAACAGACTAAAAAGTTAAAATCTTTGTTTCCTAAATCAGCCTAACATCTGAATGACTGTGGCCGTTAAGATCCTGGCATCTTCTGCCATAGTAGCAGAGAGACACATAGCGCATGACTTCAGGCTGCCAGATGAATCACTGCAGCACCTTTCTTTTCAGTTTCCAACAACAACTACTGCAAAAAGCATAGGAGCAAGGAGATGCCTGATCTTACCCCGGCTTTGTACTTCATTGTCACTTCTCCACACACTCCCCTCTCTTTCTGTCTCTGTGCACAGGTGTCCAAGGGCCTAGGAAAGGGTTTATATTGCTCTGAGGCTTGTGCTACCAACTTGTGGTCTGCTACACCTCCTGACATTTCAGCAAGCGCAGAGTATAAATACACTGCTGCTCAGATAAATTATTCTTTATCAAGAACGACAAGAGATATTTTTGACCTATTTAAGACCAACGCAATCTGACTTTATCTTTTGTTTGTATCAGTCCCTACAAAATTTTACGTTTTATTAAAATTGTCCTTTTTTTTTTGTATGTCACTCCTGTGGGGATTAATAACAAGAAATAACCGTGGCAACAAAGTTCTAAATGGTACCTTCTGAATATCTTTAAATAATTTTTGAATAACTTATTGACAGTTACTATAGGCAAAACATGTGTGCATTTTTCACAAAATACACGTTATATTATTGTCACCATAAGCAACAGAGATAAATTATAGGTAATTTCCACTTTTTAAGTCCTGTTTCTATGGTAATATGAGCAACTGCCACTACTTCAGAGCTTGTTACCATGGTTATTTCAGGTAATTCCAGGGTTTTAATACCCTTAAACTTGAAGTGATACTTTTTTCTCCTATTTTGCTGTTGAGCAAAATCACAGCTCAACTTTAGGGGCAACACAACTCTTCCACTTAAAATAAATACAGCATACAGTGCACACATGTAAGGAGACAAGTCCAAGTGAATTACTCACCCTGCAACCCCCAGAAGACTCTCTTCTCCTAAGAAAGGCAATATCCCTTCCCCACACATATTTGTAGGGAAAAAGAAAGGTGTCTCCTCCAAGGTGTAAATTCCCTAACTACCCTCAGCTGTGCAGACCACTCCCCCTGGCCATCAAGCTCCCTGGTGAAGCAGCAGAAGTGGAATTTAATGGGCTAATGACTTGCTCCTCCAAATCCCAGTTTTGAGAGATGACTGGTGAGAAGTCAGCTGTTCAAGTTCCCTGAAGAGTAAGTGGGTTTAATAAAGCCTTCTGCTGTAGTGGAACAGCCTTCACCACTCCTGTACTGATGCAAACGACATCAGCATCTTCACCAATGCTCTGCAGATACCTCTGGGGGTTTGAAAATGCCCAGGCTAATTCTGCCTGAACCTTTGTGTAGGAAGGAGGCAGCGGGAGGTTTCATGTACCAGCAGATGGGTGGTAATAGAAATTACTCTAAATTAAAACTGATTCTTCATCCTGAGAAGGTCTCCACCTTTCCAGTAGGTCTCCTTGCTCATGCCCACTGCAAGTGCTGCTCTTGACCTCAGCCCATGCAGACTGCTCCAGCACAGTTTTCCAAGCTTTACCTAGAGAGCACAATTTACATAAGCTGCCCCTTCATATTCGCAGTGGGAGTCAGTTGCTTGAACAAATTGTTAGTTGCAATGAAGAGGGATTTTTGCTTACGGTAACTTGCTGCAGCAGGGATGTGAGGTCAGGGCACTGGTCCAGTCTGAGTCACTGGGAGACCGTATGATGCTGCTGAGTTGGCTCCAGTGTTGTCAGGGTTTTGGCCTTTTCATTAGCATTTCTTCTGAAAACACAAATGAGAGACCGTCACCTTTTTTTTCTTTAGAAAAAAAATAATGTTAAGCTGCATAGTTTTAGAGAAAAGATAGTAACTCTGAATGGACCCTAATAACTTGGAAGCAGGAAAGCAAATATCAAGATCCCAAGCTGTTTCACTGTTTTTGATTAATCCTGTATTTTAACTTACCTTAAAAAACCCCTTGTACTCCAGGCTGGCAGCATTATGTCTGTTATCTGTCTGTAGGTTTTTTTCTCATAGTAATTAGCAAGATTCATTGTAGTGAGACAGAGTACTCTGTTCAGACATTTGTTCACAAAAAAGGAGCTGTCAGTCCTTTTGGAAGGTTTACTCATCAAGACTCAAAAGTCAGCTTCAGTTATACAGGCATAGATTTTATACAAATAACTAACACATCCTCAAATTCAACCATTAATAATGTCAAGACAGTGTAGTCTCTTAGAACAGAGGAAAGGAGTATGTGACCCCAGAAATCTATTTTTTTGCCAGTGAGTGATAAGTGGAACCTAATACTAATGTTCCACGCAAACTGCACCAATCAGCTCTGGCTATGTCCACATACATCATCAAATACCTTGGTATAGTAGGACAGATCCATAAATCATAGCAGTTGGTGATGATGCACCTGAAATTCCTCTGGACCAAAAGTGTAATCGCTGTCTACAAAACTGTTTTATTTCCTAGTAATACTGCAAATGCTGTGTTGAGTGGATTGACTGGCTACCATGGAGTTTTCCACCACCATGGAGGCATGCCTGTGCCACTCAATTATGAAGTATGGTCATTCCAAAATGTTTTAGATTTCTTTCAGACTCCTTTATGGCCAAACATTACACATACATGTTACACATTTTCTAAGATGATAAATTGATGTCACCTAATGTGTCAATATATGTAAAGAGCGGTCCTGCAAATGGCAGGGCAAGCTGTTTCACTAAATTCCATATCATAGAGTGGTTTGGGTGACCTTACAGATCACCTAGTCCCACCCCCCTGCCATGGGCAGGGACACCTCCCACTAGCCCAGGTTGCTCAAAGCCTCATCCAGCCTGGCCTTGAACCCCTCCAGGGATGGGGCATCCACAGCTTCTCTGGGAAACCTGGTCCACTGCCTCACCACCCACACAGTGAAAAATTTCTTCCTAATGTCTAGTCTAAATCTACCCTCTTTCAGCTTATACCCGTTACCCCTTGACCTCTCACTACACTCCCTGATGCAGAGCCCCTCCCCACCTCTCCTGTAGCCCCCTTCAGGCACTGGAAGGCTGCTATTAAGTCTCCTCGGAGCCTTCTCTTCTCCAGGCAGTCCAGCTGGTGGAAAGGCACTAGTCTAACCAATTAAATTACTCAGGCATTTTCTAGTACCAATTCTTATTTGCAGACCTGCATTATAAAAAAGCAAAACAAAACAACCCAACAAAACAACAAAAAACCAAACAAAACCAAACCAAAAAAACAAAACAAAACAACTCACCAAACAACTTCAACTTCACCAGCACCAAAACAAACTAACAAGGCTTTCTGGAGCACTTTAGACTGACCTTTCTTTTTGAGACAGTCACAACTTTTAAGATCCTGATAAATTTAAGGGCTTGTTTCTGCTCCCTTAACATTTGGGGACCCTCCTGGTGTGAGATTTATCCACCACTATTTCCAAGATCAGCTTGAACTGTATTTCTAGACAACAGCCTTTTATAGCAGTGGCACATTTCTTGTGTGGTTATTCTGTTTCATTTTCCTTTTTTAAGGGCAATGTTGGACTCTGTTATGACAAACTCCTGGCATTTTGCTCAAGTTCAATCAAGGTGGGCCTGAGCATGAAGATTTGGAAAAAGCCCAAGACACCAATCCCCCTCCAGAGCAAAAAAAGCTGTGCTTTTTCCATGATTAATTCTCCTAAGGGCTGTGATATTTTTGGTTACTTGTCTCCTTTGTTCCTGATAATACTATCTACGTATTTCCTAACCTACCCACCAAAATAGTCTCTGACCTAGTCAGATCACACAATGATATACTGGAAAAAAGCACTGATAGGTGCTTTTATATACGATCCAATTCTCTGATCCTGATTTTTTAAGAAAACATAAATGTTTCTGCTTTTCCTGTTTCCTCTTTCTGCATTTCAGCCATTGCCAACTTCAACTTCCAGAGACAGGAGACTGGAAAAGACTAAAATATTCCCTGCTTCAAAAAGCTAACTATAGCATCGGTTCATTTGCATTGCAGCAATTACCCATCTCTATTTGGAAACACTCTTTCTCTAAAAAAAAAAAAAAAAATCCTCATAAATCCTCTAGGAAAAAAAAAAAATCATCATATCTTTCTCCAGCTTGGAAGGATTTTTCCCACCTTGGTATTAGAAGACTGTCCCATGAGAAATACAGACTTATTATCTAAACTGGAGCTAATTTTTTTCTTGCCAGAGAAACATGGGCTGGAGTTGTAAGAAAGAAGCAGGGGAGGTAGGAGGTGCATCTTCAAAGCTTCCTTGGGGATTTAAAAGTAAATTTTCCATTGTAGTTAAACGGTGACCAGCACACAAGAGTTGAAATTTCTCAGGACTTGTTTTGGAAAGCTCAGCCAAGGAAGTATTTTCATAAAGTTACCTTTTATAGAAACTTCCTTAACAATATGGAATTAAATGCAAATTATACTGTTGTAACACCCCACTCGCAAAAGTAAGAAACAGGCTCATGGGCTGGACACACCTCCCTGAAAAACATGGCACAGGCTATGCTGCCTGAGAAAATGATCTTCCAAAAGGATCTCGTGGTCCTTTGAAAAGGAAAGAGTCAGCGCTAAGATCAGCCATCTCCAATGGCGCAGACACAGGCTACCCAATTTCCCAATAGCATAGAGCACACTTTAACTGGCATTTCAGGGAATATTTGGCTCAGGCAGTGATGTTCTGCAAGAACTTCTCATTAAGCACAGCAAGAACAACTTGCATCATTGGTTTTAAGCAGCAGCTCGATCTGTTTGCTATAGCCCATCTAACACAGCACTTTTAGTGTCAGGAGAATGGCTTTGATGGTTCAGGATATTCCTCTGAGTCCCCTGTTCTTGTTGTTATCACAGAGCTCAGACAGGAAAGTACATCCCACTCTTAAGTCCCATTTTATCCCTCACACTGACCTTGAGGGACATCATCCAAGCACAGCCCTCAGCAGTAGCATTTCTGAGCTTCTGTGTGGAGTGAGATGTGAAGCATGTAGGCTATGTGCTGCTACATCAGCTACACCGAGAAGGGAGCAGGGCCAGAGGCTCACAGAAAACTCTGGGTGACTGCAATTGCCGGTGAGCCCTACAGCTGTGACCTTGGCCATCTGGCATCTCCTACAGGGTACTGGTGTAGGTTTGCCTCTCTCCCTCCAGTCAGCAGCAAGTGGAGCCCGTTCATCACGGGCCAGCATTTCAGAAGGGAAGTGAAGGAACTTGAGCATTAAAACTGTCTCTGCTCAACCTGGAGCCTGGAAGACCTAAGAACCTAACCCCAATGGTGGGGACCTGCAGGGCTTAGCTCTTCAAAAACCTGTGCAGTTGAGATGGGGAATCTCTCATTGCTCATTCTAGTCACCTATCATTGAATGATCTGGACCTGGGTTTGACTCTTCTCTCCATCTCTCTCCTCCTCCCTGGAATTTTCTCATCAACTTCTTGTCTTCAAAATCTCCGTTCTCAGGCAAAAAATGTACTGACTCCAAGCAAAGGAGGCAGGTCACAGTGGGCATTTCCCATACGACCTTTTCATCCCTAATTCTCTTCCACATAAAGGACAAAGCTGCATTGTTATTATAAAACAACCCCAGAGAATAAGCACTATCTGAAAAAGATGTTAACAATTAAACAATAATTCAGGGATTTTGAAATTAAGTACCCCGTGTGTGAACAGATTAAGAGAATATTGTCAGTGTAATTCTGGTGAAAACCAATTAAGCTTACCATCTAATGAGCAATGACGCTCTCACACATCTGCCAGCAAAACAAATTAACATAATCTACTGCAGGTGGTTGTGCTTTCTATTCACTATGCTACAGAAATGGTTCAGCACCATAAATTGTGGAACCATAATCAGCAATTTGTAATATGGGGGAGCTTATCTTTTTCTTAGTTTATAGGCTCATAGCTACTATTACATCAAAAAGAAGCGCTCAGATTTGTGCCCACAATTAACATCTACCCATAAAACATCAACATTTTTTTTTTCACCAGCTCTTAGATTATCACATGACATTTCAAGACCCCAGCCAAACTGTAAATAATGGCAGAAGCTCAAGAATCATCACTTCCTGACACACTTTTGCCTCTCACATAGATGATCAGAAAGCCATGGAGTAAGGAGACAGATTTCCTCCTGGCATTGCAAGAAAGATAACACTTTCCCTTTTATGTTTCTATCATATACAGCAGAATCTTCTTATTCAACAATGCATCTTTTTTTCCTTTGGTAAAGTTGCTCTGATAACAGTCTTACATGATCTTCCACCAAATTAAAAAAAATTTTGTCTTCAGTAGAGAAATGTTTTAGTACATATTTCTGTATAAAAAAAAAACCAAGCCCCTCATATAATATTGTATAACCATAAGCAAAAAGACTCCATATTTTTCTAAGATTTGGTAAAATTAGTATTTTCTGGCACAATGGACTCTTCTAATATGAGTCACATAAATGTGCAGAGTCCTGCAGTAAATCCGTGAACAACTGATATAAAGCCATTGAACTGAGGGTAATTAAGTCAAAGATAAATGTGGCCCATAATCATTATCCATAACTGCAACGAAAACCAACATAAGCACGGCCCACTCTGCGGTCATCCCAAAGTTGATATACGGCTCAAGTAACTGGTGCTGGCGTTTCCTACATAAGAAAGAGTAACTCAGATAAAACAGAAATAATGACATTATTCTAGGATTCTATTGCATTGTATCCTTCAACCTATTATGCTACTGTACAAAGAAAACTAATTTTTGTTTGATAGAAGAAATCAAACATCTGCAGGAGTTTTAGGGAAATAAACTTTTGCTTCTAATAGTTCAAGTAGGAGTTGGATACAGAATACATGACATGGTAGATCTCTGACATCTAGAATTTTAGAAAAAGATAAATAGCAACTAACACTTCAGAAATTATATTTTTTTTCAGTTCATGTAGAGAATGTCCCAAATGAAAATAACAGAAAACATATTTCCCTTATCCCCATGGTATTCTTAACATTATTTTGGAATTCACTCAAAATTATTTATTTGAAATTCTTAAACTATTTTGAGGATTTTGAGGATATTTTCCATTTATATTTTTTATTGCTTGTTTGTTTGGGGGGTTCTTAGGGGGGCACATTATTTTTGTTTATTTTTCTTTGCTTGTGGAGGCTATTTGTTGGCTTAATAAAAAAAATTGCTAACTTTAATTTGAAGACAGATGGTCTCTTCAGTTTGGCTCCAGCTTTTTCTTTTGAAGGCAACATACCTTAACTTTACAAAGCATCCTGGGGTCACTAGATGCCTTCACAACCATTCAGCAGAGGGCAACGAACAAAATTCAGAAGATATGTGCTCTTCACCCTTCTACATGTACTTGAACAGAACATTTTGCTGGAAGAAGAAAGGAAGAATATCCCTCTTCCCAGCTCACGGGTTTCCCTGTAACATTTTGATAGAGATCTTGACCAAGCTGGAGATGCTTAGGATTCTGAGGAGCAAGTTGAATAATTCAGCATTTGGCATGGCTTGTGCCAAGAGACTAGTCTGAACCTCTTGCAGCACATGAACAAGGTCACACAGAAAGAAGCAACTTTCTGATAAGCTACAATAGGCTGATTAAAAAAAACAACCCACAACCACCCAAAACACTGAATCACAAAGGCTTAGAAAGGAAACTGTTTTCTGATCTTAACTAAAGTAGACTGGTATAACACAGTCATAGAGTAGTTTATTTCTTACTATTTCGCTGTTTTCATTCATGAGGAAAGCTTGCAAAAAAAATAATTGCTGTGGAATAATGTTATCACCTGGCATCTGAAATAAATTCTCCTCCTCTTTACATAGCAGTCTATTTCTTGTGAAAAAGATGCTCAGTCAGTGCTTATTACTGAATATAACCTGGAAACGATCGATCGAGCCTGAAAAGCGCATTGCAAAGATCTACATGTTTGCCAGGACACAGATAAGGTCTTATTGAACCTGTAAAAGTTCCCACCTGTGGTAGAAAACCTTGCAATAGGCTCTATTTTAGCATTGCTCACCCTCAGTGATGAACCAGTGACTTTATAAAAATAAAGAAACAAGAAAACACATCAACATGTGACCTGTATACTCACTGCGCTTCAAGTGCCCTAATGTTATCTTTCTTAACACATCGTACAGCGTATCTATTTCTAATATTTCTAACAAACTCACACCTACAAACTGAACTCCCTGAGGGGCAGGGGAGCAATGTCCTTTTTCCTCCTTGGGCTGTTTTCTCCCCTCAGCTGGAATAGTTTCTCCCTCTCATGAATGGGAAGCCTTGCACAAATGACAGGAATCTCAAGAATCACATTGTTTCTTGTTATTTGACTAGAGGTGAAGGTTTAAAACCCTCATAAGAGTACACAGACACTCTTCACAGTTCCATTTCCCCAAACCCACAGGACAGCAGAGAATTAAACCAAGACACAACAGATGCACAGTATCTGCCTGATGTGACCCTGCTGGTCCTCTGTTGTTAGCCACTACTAGCTGTTTTCCTCTTAACACAGTTTCTAGGAGTATTATAAATTATAACTCCTCATCTAAGTGAATAGGGAACGAGACTATGAACCAGTGCATAGTGAAAAAAAAAGATAACTTCTGCCTGGATCTAGGACCCCAGAGAGAGCATCAAGAGCAAAGCCCAACCATAGGCTGTCACTTGATATAACCACCACTACAACTCGCCAAGCTTTTGGATATCAGCTGGAAGTTGGCAGCACATCACACACCATGCTGTATTTCTTTATGTTCAGCTTTAGTGAAGAGTTGGCAGTGTGATGTACCTGTGTACTTCTGGCATGACCTCAGTGCTTGGCAAATTTAGCATTGCATCTCCTTTTTTGTGCACCTTTTTTGCCCTGCAGGAAGTTTAAACTTGCTTCTAAGATCTTGCGGACAGATGAAGCCACAAGAACTTTGTGACATGCATTTTCTGAATGAACATCTCTGCTCTCACCTACCTTAAGAACCCTATCAAAAAGGGATTTATGGCACTGGCTCTGGCATACAGTTCTTCCTTGCTCCTATTATAG
>VZTO01012830.1:6340-22238 GCA_013400615.1 Syrrhaptes paradoxus
GAGATTGCTCGCTTGGAGATTCAGCAGCTGGCAGAGGATGAAGCAGGTGAACCTGGAGATGGAGTTGGGGTCAGAGGTCTTAGATAACAAAAGCAAATTACTTCTCTCCTTCCACGGGGGGGAAACGGTGCAAAGAGACTCGGGATACAGAAAAAGTTGACCTGAGCAAGGCAAAGATCTAAAAATACTCTTGCAGAGAGGTATTTTGCACGTGTGATGAAGGCAGATTTGCATCAGACGAGCCCAGATGAGAGGCTGGGGCAGCAACCCTGTGCGGAGACGAGGGCTTTGATGAGCTGGTGGGATGTGTGGGTGGACAGAGGAGAGCATTGCTTGGAAATGTCAAGTTGGAGAGGCGCAGGCTCCGGCTCTGTAAGAAAAACTGCCCACACCAACTAAGGCTGCTACAGATTTGATCCTAATTATCCACGTGTGATGGAACGGGCCAGTTTCTATAGTCAGGTGTAGCTGCAGGTGGGTGTTTGCAGATCAGGTCAAGGTAGATATAGCTGTGTTGTCCCCACCTTGGCTGCATGGTGGAGAGCAGATAAAACTGCCCCGTTGGGTGGGATGCAACCCCCGGGCCATACCCATCCCAAATATTGCAGAGCAAGGAGAAATATCAGATGGATTACTATCTGTCTCTAAACTGGGGCTGGTTTCCTGCTGTTTGCTTCGTTTCTGCAGAACCATGAGCAACTTGAGATTTCCAGGACTGAAATCCAACGTGGTGCCTCCAAGAGGGACCGTCTGTGGGCTCCTGACCAAAGCGTAGGGACCGTGGCAGCAGTTCTGCAGCCTTCTCGTGCAGAGAGCATGGTTGAGAAAGTAATTTTCATTGTAATCTTTTATTTTACTTGTGAAGCCTTCCAGACTCAGGGAGTCTCTTGGCTCGAAAGCTGGGAGCTGGTTTTTGGGTTATTTTTTTGGTTTGTTTTTTTTTTATAAAGCACTCAGCAGGAATCCAGAATTTAAGAGACAAGAGAGAATTGCTCACTCTTCAGATATTGGCAGCGAGCCGCTTTTCCAGTTTATTTCCCTGGAAAGAGGGGACGAATACATGGAAATAAAGCAAAGGCAGTATTTTAAAATACTCCAGACAAGCACCCTCACCTAACGTAGGTCTGGGCTGCTTTTTCAAGCCAGCAGCCCTCCTAATCTGGCAGATCCTAAGCCCAGAGCAGGCAGGGAAATCCACAGCTGGTTTTGAAACCAGCAGCGAGCTGTGTTTGAACGCTAAAGTGTCTTTCAGGAGGGACCTCCAACTCAAATCAAAGCATCCAGGAGGGGCCTGAGTTCCCCCCAGCCACTCCAAACCTAACACCATGTGTTGTTCTTGCAGCTAGAGCCCCCTGGTTTGGAGTCTGTGATTTTCCAGTCTACGAGGGACGGCTGCTGGTTGCCCACCCATCTCCTTGATTCCAAAGCCAATGGCCAAAATGTGCAACCTTTGTGGGTCAGGGCCACCTCCTGGGCTGGGGTTAGTGTCCCCATAGAATCACAGGATGGTTTGGGGTGGAAGGGACCTTCAAGACCATCCAGTGCCACCCCCTGCCATGGGCAGGGACACCTCCCACTAGCCCAGGTTGCCCAAAGCCTCATCCAGCCTGGCCTTGAACCCCTCCAGGGATGGGGCATCCTCAATGTCTAAGAAGTTTACAGCAATCCTCGCTGGGGAAGGGTTTGTGTTCTGGGGTGGCCTTTGAAAGCATGAGATTTAAAAAAAAAAAAAACCAAAAAAAAAAAAACAAAAAAAAAAAAATAAAAAAAAAAAAAAAGAGAGAAAAAAAGAGACAAAGGGGTGATGCTTCAGCATGTTTTCTGATTTGGAAGTCTCTCCAATGCTATATTTTATGTGGGGTTTTGTTTTTTTGGTTTTTTTTTTTTTTTACGACATTTATGAAGATAAGAAATGAGGAGGTGGGAAAAATCAAGGGAAAACTGGGATTCCTGCTTTTTCCTCTGAGGCTGTAATAAAGAGCAGAGACTTGGCATCTCCTAATTCAACAAGGAGCACTGGTGGAAATGCCCGTTTCTCAGCTTCTCCTGTTGCACCCTTGCAGGTACTTGTGCTTGCGAGCTCCTGCTCTGCCTGTGCCTTTGACAGGCCCTTGGGACCCGATCTCAGGTGGGACCTGGTGCAGGACAGGGAAGCGATTCACAGTGTTGTGGAAAGATCTCTCGATGGGAATGAGCTCCTGTTCGGTAGAGCTCACCCGTCTGCAGCAGGGAGCCGGAGCTGGTGCGACGCGAAGGTGTATTTTGAGGAACAATACGGGAAATAATGCATCAGACACGTCTGTCACCAGGTTGCTTCATCTTATGCATCACTGTCTTTGACGACCTTTTTCAAGTGCTTTCTCTTAATGAATAGTTATTTCTCACAGGCTGAGGAAGAACACAGGGCTTTTGACTGTTCCCGTCTGTCATGGTTTGCTTTCTTTTTCTTTGTTTTGTTATTTCTTTCAGGTGAACACTTGAACCAGAAATGAGTCAACTCCTTTTCTTTTTTTTTTTTTTTTTTNTTTTGATCAAAAGCACAAAATCTCCTGCAGAGGCTGGACGCATTCTGCTTTCTGAACTCACAGCCCTGGCATCTCCCAATGGCGACAACGTGCTTGATGAGCTCCTAATAACGCTACAAAGAGCCGTTCCCTCTTGAAGCCCGATTCCTGGCACCAATCTGACACTAAAATCTTTGAAGCTTGGACAAGTATTTAATTGACATCACTGAGCTGGCCTGGTATCATCATGCCGAAGCTGTCAGGCTGCTGCAGACAAAGTGAAGGAACAATGTAAGTGACCTTTTTGTTTAGAGGAGGCTGGAGTAGTGGGGAAGCTCAGCCAAGGATTAGAGCATACACGCTCCCTGGTGTGTTTCCATGCGTTGGTACCCTATAGCGTGTTCTACTATATGGAGAACATGATGGTCTATAGGATTTCCTGACAGTCTGGTAATACACCCAGCATTAGAGTCATTTTTGGCTGTGGTTCATTGCCTGGAGATGTAAAAAGTCCCCATAGCTCTGCTGGTGTCTAGGGACATGATAAGGTCACATGAAGGTCTGCCATGGAGAATGAGCATCCTTCATCTCTGGTTGCGAGTCCCAGTCAGGAGCTGGTGGACCATGAAAGGTTTCGTGATTACGCAGTATCCCAAAAGATATGAGATGTTCTGGGTATCTTAGTGTTGGGAAAATTTCCAAACATTTGGGGAAAAGGTGGGGAAAATGATGGACCAAACCTCTGAGTCCTTGGGGTCTGTTTGCCAAAGGGACAAAGTCCATGGGGTCCACGCGGACCCCACAGCAGGTTTCCAGACACGGTGTTGGGATGTGATGCTCTGCAAAACAAAACTGCTCGTACCACCACCAGCAGATTTGTCAGCAGAAGAGGCCAGACCAGGTGTGTAGTGATAAATGCAGCTCCCAGCTTGCACTAGCAATGCTCACCATGTCATGTCTTTGGTTTTGCACTGCTTCCTCTCTCCTTTTCACCCTCTATGGGTCATGTCTGAGTCAGAGCAGACTGTTATAGGAGATGCATTCCCAGAAATGTGCTGCTGCTGTTTATTTTTGCTCGTCCCTGCTTTGCAAGGATGGAGTGTGTGGGAAGAACAAATGATCTGTCCTTGCCGGCTGGAAAGGGGGAAGAAAATAAACAATATTTTAATACAAGATTGTGCTTGAAAACCAGCAAGCCTGGATTTTAGGCTTTGATTTGGCTCCAAAGTGACTTTGCAGAAGAAATGGACAGCTTCCACTCCCTGGCACAACTGCCAGGCAGCAGAAAGCTCCAAGACAAGTATCTAGCCCATCTCCAAGAGCTATGAGGAGGGGTTCACCTTCCTCTGGAGCTTGACCATCCACATGGCAATCATTGACTGTGCTGGGATTGTCATGTTGACTTACAGTTTCCCTTCGTGGCCTGGTGGTCCCAAAATAACGGAGAAGGGACCTTGGATGCCATCTATTGGAGAGGTGTAGGAAGGAAGAAGACAAACTGCACTGCAAACAGACTGGCTGTTTTGGCTGAAAAAATCGCTTCCATCTGGAGTGGGTGGGTAATAAAGCGTCTTGTCTTTGTTGTACAGCAATAAGACAAAGGTACAGTCTGTAGTATGGGGTGTGCAACGTAAACATCATCTCAGTCAAACCCTCTTGGGGAACAGAGCATTGATTTTTTTTTTTTTTACCAGCGAGTGGTTTGCTGATGCTGTATCTGGGTAAAGGAGAAGAGCAATGCTCATGGGTGGCTGGTGCTGCTCGGTGGTTGTGGGGCTGCTGTTTGCTCTGAAACCAGAGATTTGCTCCTCTCCTGGTTTGGTGACCGAGGACAGCACACACGCTACCAGCATTGTGGGACTGAGATGCAGGGCTGCTGTGTTCCCAGAGCAATGTTCTCCTGATGGTCCCATCATTGTCCAGGAGGTCTGGGACAGAGACCTCCTGGCCAACAAGCTGAATAGACACATTTTACTGTTCATACAGATGTAAAGTTTAGTTTATTGTCATTCTTTGTTCTCCTCCTCTTGGGTCATGCAGGGTTTGTGGGGACCCGTGGCTGCTGCTTAGTTTTTCCAGGGGTTTTGCCCCTTTTAGAAGGACGATGTGTGTACTTCGTGCTTGAAGGCAGTAGACTGATTCCAGCTGGCATCAGCTAGGGATCCAATATACACACCCCAGGACTATTTTCATTGGGCTAATTATTGTTGCTGGTATAACAGGCAGCACTGTAATCATAACTCTTGTTCTTCAGGGATCTCCACGGGCCCATTAAAGCCCATTGTAATCTGTAGGATCCCTGGAGTACATGAAAATTAATAGCAGTGACTATGCATTACAATTACCACCAGGCAGAACTCAGAAATTCCTTTTTGCTGGAAAGTCCGATTCTCTGGAAAACAGTGATTCAGAATTACCAACTCTTGGGAAAGCAGGAATCCTGGAATAAAAGTTCAGAAGTCCTTTTTCTCGGCTATTTCAAAAACTGCCTGCACGGTGAGCTTCTCTAAGACAGATCAGCCTCTTTTTTTCTTTTAATTTACTCTTAGTGTTATATTAAAGAACAACCACAAACCAGCTGCTACTCTAATTAGAACTGAGTGAAACAGCTTCTTTTACCATCTAATTCAAAATGTCAAACAATTCCCTTCCAGCACCAAGACACACCTTAGACAAGCAGACAAGACGTTTCATTAGAGCGGTAGCTGCTTTCGATATTGCAGGCTGAAATAAAAACAGAAAAATATGGAGCCGGACTGGCAGCAAGCAGAAGAAATCCTAGATGAAGTTAGCACCCAGCTGTTTTCCCAGGCAGACCACTGGGAGAATTTTTTTTCTCTCTTTTTTTTTTTTTTTTCCCCCTGGCAATTTAATTGATTTCCAGGAGAAAATGTCAGTCTTGTCCAAACTTCATTTTCCTGAGCAGCTCCGGTGCTGATAAACCTGCAGCCAACAGGGAAACTGTTGGCATTGAAGTACAAAGCAGCTTTGTTCCCTATGGGCAAGTGAAAGAATGGAGACTCTACGGGTATTCCTGAATTAGGGTCACCGGTGCATCTCCAAGCCTTGCATGCAGTCCCTAAGGTGAGAAGCAGGACCTCAACTTCACAGGGACACAGCTGTGAAAAATGTCTGAAACAGGATAATACAGTGGATAGTGTGCTGAAACAGTAATTTCGGTGTGTTTTGTTTGCTAAGGTGGACTTGGACTTCTGCTCTGCTCTGGAGGTGGAACTTGAACCTTGGTGTCCAGTGGTTGGCCATGGGTTGAGTTGGGAGAGGGAGGCTGGACCTTGGACCTGGACCAGAAATGTTCCCAACAGCCTGACAACCTTTCTGAAAGTACCACTGTACTTTCCTGGCTATTTTTTTCTTTTTTTGAGAAGTTGAGGTTTTTCTGACAAAAACAATTGGAGAGATTCCTGATCTACTCCAACCTGTGATAGTTCCTACTTGCTTGTGCAGGGGATGTGGGCAGCAAGGGTCAGAGGGGTTTTGGCACCACAGATTGGGTGAAAAAAAAGGTAGGAGGAAGCAGCACAGACATGGTTTACTTGGCTGGAACTTATGGGAGGAGCTGGAATACCAGATGGAGTGATCTCCCTTGTAGGAGGTGAGGTTTTTGGGGTTTTTTTACAGCTCCTCCAGATCTGGCAGACAGACTGGTTTGCTGTAGGATGCTTAGCCCACAAGTGTCTGAGGGGTAGCTGTTATCACTGGGCGGGGATCTGTGTCCTGAAGAATCAGCAATGACCATAAATCACCATGAAACCACCACAGTCATCTTCACCCTGCCTTGGTGTTGTCCCCACGGGACAGCCAGGGACCAGAGGACAGCGGAGCGCACATGGCACAGAAATAGAGGGCAGTTGTGCATTGCTCCTAGGAGTTGAAACCAAGTCTCTTTATATTGTTTGAGTAACAAACAGAGGAAATATCTCTAATCTCTCTTCCCTGCCACTCCTCGGGAGCTATCTTGTTGCCTTTCCTGTAGAGTCCTCTGCTGTGGCTCTGCCTGTGGGAACTGCTACCCGCACGGATTATTTAAGCTTTGACCAGTTCTCAGGGGTTTGTACAGGGGTTCCCCTTTTGTGCACATCTTTTGTGGCAGGAGGAAAAAAAATGGTTGCATCTGTGAGTTGGGTTGACCCAGCAGCTCCTCTCCTGTGAAAGCTCAAGCTTGTGCAGCGTTGCCAATTTCTCAACGGTCTGTCTTCTTGCTGACCCTTCACCAGCTATTACGAGCTCAGAGATGTCTTTCTCCCAGAATGCAAAGCCTTGGTATGAGAACTATCCCTGCAAACCAAGCCAAGCCCTAGACAGATGCTGTTAAAGCTCCTAAGAGCTGTGGCCAAGGCAGGTAACGGAGGCAACGGGTGCAGCTATGTGCCAAAGTTACAGCTTTGCAATTCAAGGCAGAGGTGAGCAATCCCCTATCCATGCCCTGGCACGGGAACCTATGGATTGTGTAGGTCTGGATGAGACTTTGCTGTCACAGATAAAACTCCTGGATGAACTTAAAGGCATCATGCCATAGCTGAAAGCAACCCAGGTCATGCCACAGTCACTGAGCTCAGAGGGCAGCTAAGGATCCTCACTCATCTCGATGCGAGATCCCAATTAAATTCATCCCAATTAAATTCCTGCCTATATCCTACCCTTGAGCGGACTCCCATCTTGCTAGCATACTGCACTCCCACCTGCTCCCAGCTAAACAAGCCTTCACCCCAGCTGACACCGTTGCTTCGCTGAATGGTTGTAGAAAAAAAAATCTGTCTTTTCTGAGACTTTATTGGGGAGGTTTGGGGTGAGCCATGGCCATCCAGGCTTGGAAGGTGCCCTGAAGCTTTGACACCTCTCTCTGCCAGCAGCACGCACCTGGATGCCAGACACCCTGGGATGGAGGGAAGATGTGTTTAGGCTCCTCCAAGTCCCCTAGCTTTGCTGCAAACTTAGATTTTTCTTTTCTTTCTCACTCTAATACCACTCCAGCATCTCTTTTCTCCAAGCATGACAGTTTCATTAAATTAAATATTCCATATACTTGCGTTTTCTCCGCTTCTATTATTTCCAAACTGTAATTTTTTTCCCTTTTAGTCAAACTTTGTGTTTGATCTCCTCAGTACACACTCTCATACCTTATTAAATTCCCCTCTTTTTAGCTCTCAAGCTCAGGCATTTTGTTTTTTACGATAATTTCCAATTCTTCCCTCTGCAGCATCTTTATCTCTGTGCCCCCAGCAACCATCAGCTCCCTGCTCTTCCTTTAGTCAAAAACTATTACTGAAAATGTATTTTTTTGAACAAGGGCCCTATGTTTCATCTTTCAGCTTCGTTAGAAATTTTGTTCTCATCCATTGGTTCGCTTCTCATCAAAACCTGGTGATGTCTACACCCTGTCCTCAGCTTCATGCTTGCTCATCTTCACAGATTCCAAGTAAATCCTCTTTTTCAGGACATTAATTAACAAATGAGATGCTAGGCATGATGTCAGCAAATAGATCAGTGAGGTTCTCAGACAGAAGTCCTCTCATATTTCATTTTTCTAGGAAAACACTGTTTTATGGCAATAATTTAGGGAAGGATGTATAGGAGGAAAGCAAGGTGCAAGATCCAACACAGCCACCTTGAATCCCTCATGCTCAGGAGGGAGAGCAGATCCCGGTGGGCAGGAGTGGGTCTGATGAGCCACATGCAAGGAAGAAATGTCACGATAACTCTTAATCCTGCAGTTAGCTTGTGAATCCATCAACCTCCTGTAGAAACCACCTTCCTGCTCAGCAGGCTCCTACCCTGGCTTTGCACAGCAGACCTGACAACAAGCTGCAGAATATCCATCTTTTCAGGGATCTTCCAAGAGCTAAGTCTTTGAGGACCCAAGTCTGGACCCTCTGTGTCGCTCGCTCATTTTATTGATGCGATGCCAGAGATTAATCTATCCCCTGCATCATGAGCACTAAAGCTGCAGCTGCTGCGAAGAACAGCTCCAGGCTAACTCTTGGCAAACATCCTGGCATGTGAGCGTATTAAAGATGACTTAATAACTCCAAAAAATCCCAGCCCTCAAACCGTGCAAGGACCAGAGAGTCATTACTTATTGTCAGGACGTGAGATGGGAGGCGGCCAGCACGATGCATCTGCAGCTTGTAAGGTATGCACGGACCCAGAGTGTTGACTCTGTGGCCCATTAACCCTAACTGGGGTTATAAAAATAAAATGTAGAACTGAAACAGCCCAAGAGCAGAATATTGTGAGGTTACAGGCAGAGAAATTCATTGCCCAGCCCATCCAGTGCCGCTGTCCTTACCCAAATTCATCCTTCTCTGCAGCTTTGATGTTTTTCCACATTTATTGGTTAGGAGAATTGCCATCCAGTTCTTCATCCAGTCTCTCCTCTGAATGAGGGAGTTAAAAACCCTGCAGGGTTTATTCATGCCCATTATAAAATAACATAATGCCTATAAAATGGGCACATTTTTCTGCATCCCCACAGCATTTCAATATTACATAGCTACACGTTGCCTCTGTCTTTCTAGACTCTGGACTTACACTGAGACCCCAGATAAACTTTCCCACAAAGCACCATAGCCCCAGACAGAGAAGAAAATTTCAAGGGGGTGTGTGTGTAAAGGCAGGTAAAATGTTTTCTGGAGAATGGAACAATTTATAGGATCAGAAACCCTCTGCTAAAGGTAGGACAAGGGTTAGGGAAGACTTGCTGAATTTCTCAGAGCACTGAATTTTCTTTAATTGGTGTTTTCTCTGCACTGACACGTTTGTGAGGGTCCCCAGGACAGAGGAACTTTCCTATATCTTTTGTTTCTTGTACTATAAATCTTCCAGACACAGGCTGAGGTGTATTTTGTCACCCCAGGTGAAAAGGATGCAGACACCAGGGTAAGAATTTATATTTCCTATTTCCTTTGATATTTTCCTTCCAGGGCTGGCTTCTTAGCATCGCATTAACGAAGCCCACTCCCAGGCGGAATTACCTCGCCAGCCTCATTTGTGTGCTGGGAGATAAGGGAACGAATTTGGCTGGTTGTCAGTTAATTAACAGCCTGCTGATGAATTTGTGCCGCTATTGGCAGGGTGTTAGCGCTCTCCTGGGCACCTGCCGTCACCGGGAGGTGGAGGACAGAGAGTTTCTGTAACATCCGTGCTACAGAGTAAGTGGTTCCCGGGATCTGTACCCCACCACCGAGGGTGAGAGCTGTTGCTACTCCCAGATATCACAAAGAAATGGATATTTCTAAAGAAAAAAAAAATAATTCAGGGCAGGATGCCCCCATGGCCTCCAGCCAGGACAGAAAGTCTTGTGCGCACACCCGAGCTGTAATTATTCAGGCTGAACATTTGCAAGAAAATAACTTTTTCCTTTTTTTTTTCATTTTGTGAACAAATGATGGAAACATTTCAGCAAGTGGAACTTGAAGTTCTTCCTTTCCTGGTCCTGCACCCCCATCTTCCACAGAGGTTTGAATATTTTAGATGGAGAAATAAATAAACAAACGGATTTTCCCCAATCCTCATTCCTTGTGCAATCCTTTCACTCTTCTGGGGCACCAAAATGAGCTCAGCCCAAGGCTTGGGGTGGGTTTTCAGAGGATATGTGCAGAGGATAATCTGAGCTCAGGTGTGAAAGCAGCAATTGCTGTTTGTGGGGTTTTTTATCCAACCCTTAATTCACTAACTTGTTGCATATCTCTGTCTTGTTCTCTCTCCTTTCATTCTACCCTAGAAGGAAAGAACCAGAAGAAATATATAATAATAATAATAATGAGACATTTTGGAACTCCATAGCCCAAGAAGGCGCATTCTACAAAGAGTGAAAAAATGTTTCTTCAACAGTTCGGCATCCTACAAAGCAGCACATGATGTTATGCAGAAGAGCTGTCCTCAGAGACATCAGAAAAGCCACTGAAACATAAGCTTATGGACAAAATATGTGAAATTCCACACCGTCAGTTGTGATGTTGGACATTCAGGGAGATATCAGGTAAGCCCTGCTTGTATGGTGGGGAACGTTGCTTGGGAAGCAGTGACCGAAAAGGATTTGTGGGTTGACCTGTTAAGTCCCAGTGCCCAACGTGATGCGATGACCAAAAAAGCCAGCAAGGCTTTGTACGTGCAAGGTGGGGCAGCTCGGGTGGGAAGGTGGGATCAGGTTGGTGACCTGGGGCCACTTTGGTCATCACAAAGTGAAGATGTGAAAATGCAATTTTCAGATACATCATATTTTTTATTTTTTTCCTAAAGGCTTCTCCTCCTGATCTACAAAGCAAAACCCACTGCCCAAAGTCAGGACCATGGCTCTGCTGGGACACAGCAGCTGGGAGAGCAGAGGAGTGGCCGCAAGGTGTTGACACAGAGGTAACACCCCAAATGAACTGAATTTTCTTTAGTTGTGGATTCTGATGGCAACCTCCACAATTTTCCGAAGCAACCTCTTGCTTTACTCTTCTCCCTGGCCCGGCTGCTGCTAACTGCAAAATATCCGTCGGGCAAAGAGTGCTCTGCACCCAGCCTGCTCCTGCTTCACTGAGTTGATAAATGCGCTGCTTCCTGACCAGCAGCCTAAGACAGATCGTTTGCAATTGTCTTTTGTCTCTGAGGCCTCTCAGTACCATAATCCCAGGGGCTGTGTTTGTGCTACTGGCTAAACGCTGTCCCAAACCCTCTCTCTTTGCTAATCAGTGTTATCTGTGAAGTCCTTCGTAGAAGCAAAGCCCAAGCAGATCTGTACTTTCATTTATCCTGAGCCATCTGGACAGGGCAGGAGCATAAGAGGGGCAGTGTTGGGTCCGATGGGACGTTCATCGAACCCCAAGCCTTGAGTCTGACCATCATCAAAAGCAGGATCCTAGAGAAGGGCAGAAGAGCAAAGCTTGCTGCTTCACGTCCAAGCAAGATCCTTCCAGCCCTTGGGCATGTTGTCTCAGACACTTCCCGAGCTGCATGTGGCATTTAGCAATTCTCAGTTAATTTTTCCTCTGTTAATTTGTCTAGTCTCCCTGTGAGCCTACAAAAACTGTCAGCATCCGCACGATCCTGTGGCAAGGAGATACACAGCTCAGATGGGAAGAACCATCTCTGTAGGCCACTCTCATATATGTGGTCCTCCATTGTCAGCCTTCTCTGCACCCTCCACCAGCATCCTAAGAGCTTCCTGGGAATGATGTGGGTGTTTAAAATTGTAGAATCACAGGATGGTTTGGGTTGGACCAAGACCATCCAGTCCCACCCCCTGCCATGGGCAGGGACACCTCCCACTAGCCCAGGTTGCTCAAAGCCTCATCCAGCCTGGCCACTCTTTCCATCCTGTGCAGATGCAACCCATATCTTCTTGAGATATCAGTTGTGAGCACAATAGTTGTGTTAGCTTCGTTTGGAATCACAAATTCCAAGGAAATGTAGGGCCTGTACTTTCAGAGTTGATGTAACATTAATGTTGTGTTGCTAAATGGGACTTTAAAGGAGACACAAGGTGACTGAGACAAACAAAACCCACAGGATTTCAGCACCTCCCTCCCCCAGGAAATAGGTGGCTTTTCCCTGTAACTTGTTTTGCCCTCTAACATCTTGCAATGATGGGAAACATTTGTGCAGGTGTTCCCCTTTTCGAATGATAATCCTCTGCCATTTCTGTTTTGTTTACTTTTCCTTCTTCTTTAATTGAAGCTCTGCTGCAAAGAATTAAAAGCAAACTTTTTTGAAGAAAGGACACACCTGCTCATAAGTAAGTCTTCACAAGCTTTATCCATCCCTTTCAGAGCTGCTCTGGGATTTACTGATGTGTGTCTCTCTGAACTGAGTTGCTTTATTAGAAATTTAGTTTTTGTTCCTCTGTCTCCTAAACGCATCTGCAGCCTTGGCTTTCGTGTGCTCTGTGCCAGGCTTGGAAATGCACCAGCTCTGCTGGAGAGCCTGCTGAAGAGGGAGCAGGAGATGGAGGGTAGATGGAGCTGAGATCTTGGGAAGAAATGTTTTCCCATGAGGGGGGTGAGGCAGTGGCCCAGGGTGCCCAGAGAAGCTGTGGGTGCCCCATCCCTGGAGGGGTTCAAGGCCAGGCTGGATGAGGCTTTGGGCAACCTGGGCTAGTGGGAGGTGTCCCTGCCCGTGGCAGGGAATGGAACTGGATGGTCTTGAAGGTCCCTTCCAACCCAAACCATTCTGTGATTCTTTGATCCCTTGAGGTGCACCATGTGCCAAGAGGCACTTGGACATGCTTGCAAGCCTAGAATTTGTCTTCAAATCAGTTGTACTGTGGAAAGATTTAGCTTCCTCCCCTCCAATATAGGACAGATCCTCCAACGACAGATATTGGGTGCCTCTGCTTGGTTCAGTTTCAGTTTATATCTAATGAGACCTTACAATGAGTTTTTAACTGCATTGGAGAAGCCAACCCCAGGCACCAGAGGAGACAGGAAAAGGCAATTTCTGCTGATGGCAAGGAAGAGAAGAGCGGCCTTTGCAAGAAGAGGATGTACAAGGGCAGCCGTGGAGCAGAGCAATCTGGCAGCAATTTCTCCCCAGTTCCCGTCATTGGGGTATCGATAGCAAGGCTAATGGCTCTATGGTTCTGGATACAATGTGCAAGACTGTTTATAGCATCTGCTGAGAGGCAGTTACTTTTACTCTCGTTGGCAAATCATTGTTTACGTCTCGTGTTTCGAAATGCAGCTGGGTTCCAGCCTTTCCTCACCAACTGGCGGAGCTGAGTGAATCCATGCCCATGTGCTGCTCTTTAGCAACACAAACAGCACAGCCAGATTCCACTTAGTGGGGTTTGCTCATTCCCCAAACACGCAAGGCTTGGTTATGAGCACACCAGCTCGTTTCCAACGGCTCCTTGAACACAGTGAGCGCCGCGGGAGAGTCACAAGCGGGTTAATGGGTGGTTGAGCACCTGCAAGATATCCTGGAACAAGAACACTCTTGATTCTTGTGTCAAGGTCAGGGGTGTGCTGGTGTTCATCTTCTTGATGTGATCAGCTCTCCCATCTCCGTTCCACTTGTGATTCTGGAGATGTCTGTTGACTCATGTAATATTTGCTTCATTTTGTCCTTCTCTCCACCTTTTCTGGGTCTATCAGCAACACTAGGTCACATCTGACCAACCTAAAGACCAGTAGGTTGCAGTAAAAACCCTGAGAGCCCAAACAGGGATTCAAGTTGTGAGGGTGGAGATGAAAGGCTGTTGAGAAGATCTATATGGGTGTCTAAGGTCAGCTTGGATGGATCGCATTTATCCACGATGAGCTGCACATGCTGCCGTCTCCTTCTGTGTGTTATTTGGAGCGGTGCACCAAAGCCACCCTTGCTGTGCTGCTCCTTCCATCAGCAGAGCCCTCCTTGGAAGCACTCTTGTACCTCCTTGCGCGTTTGTCATCAGAAGAAGGGACACAGCATCCAGGTGATGAGTAGTTGGACCTGTTATTGCTGGGCTTCACCTGCTCACTGCCTAAATAAGTCCCAGATGCCCTTTTAGGCTGGAAAGTCTTCTCTGAAGAACTCCAGCAGTGGTGCAGGCAGACACCAACTTCTCAGTGAGTACGCTGGGACTTAGGGGCCACCAAGCACTGTGGATGAAATCTTTAACATCCTTCGTATCTTTTATGCACAATCTACAATGTTTAGACACAATTTAGAGGTGGAGACCAAACTGAAGGCAATTCCCTGTTCATTGGTATGAGCTGCAAATGGGACGGTGTGGAAAACCTGAAGAATTGTAGCAGAAGTGTTACAGTGATGAGTTAATGCTGTCTTTTAGCCAAGTGGGCAATGAGAAATAGGGGCTGAAGCCTGAAATTTTGGAGGCAAACAGATGGAAAAGAAAAAAATCAGAAGAAGGGCAGAGCACTTGCCCAGAGCCAGCTCAAAGCTTTTTGGTTCATCTTGCGTAGATGGGAAATCTGAGGTCTGTTGGCCACAGTTAGATCCAACTCCCTAATAAACTGCATTTTGAGTGCTGGGGTGGCCCAGTGCACCATTCCTCCTTGCTGGGAGGTGACCTCACAGGAGACAGGGGACCTGGGAGAAGTCACTTTTTTTTTTTCCCAGTCTGGTCCCAGGTTCGGGCCGCTGATGGAGGGATGGCTGACTCATCGGGCACTGTGCTGCCATACAGAGCTCCTGACACCCTCTGATTTCGTGTTGCATAAAGTAGATACACCCAGTGCCAGATGTGCTATATCACGTTTCCCTGTAGCAGAATCCTTCGGCTCTCCAAACCATGTCATGTTTATGTAGACTCTCAAGCACCAATTATGCAATCTTTCCCATTCTCTCGAGCCAACAAACATCCAATTAAATTGTGCAGTTACCATGGTTTCTTTCTCACCAACCTAGGTGGTTTAGATGTGAAGTTTGGCGTTGTGGGAAAAAAATAAATATTTTCTTGTTAGGAAATGTACTCATTAGACTGATGGTCTTAAAATGTTCTGCTCAGCCCACTTTGTGTTTGGGGGTTTTCATGCTGTTATTTTGGGTTTTTGGTTGGGTGTTTTGTTTTTTTTTTTTTGAGTACTTAATTCTGTGGAAAGGGAAGAGCTTGGGAATGGTTTACCATGACAAATATATTGTTTGCAGAGTAAATTTAAACAGCCAAAGAGGAGGACTGGAGCTGGGGAATGTTTGCTGGAGTATATGAACGTGCTGTTGGAAATAGCTTGTTGTTGGTAAAAGCTGGGTTTAATTGTAGTCTCTTAAAATCCCTGAATGTCATATAAAGAAAAGAGCTTTACAACAAAACACATCTTGTAGGGCAGAGTTAAAAATTAATGTAGAGCTTAGAAAAAAAACTGGAGTTGCCTGGATTTGGGTTACAAAGACATCACTTTTTGGCATGCAGCATGTCTCACCATCCTGCTTTTCAGGTTCTCTACATCAAGGCAGAAAAATGGAATCAAAACCCTGTCTCTGTGCAATACCTTAGGGATCAGGGAATGTGATCCAACTAATTTCTCCGATTTTCCCCACAGGGAGAACAAGGGGCCACTGCAGGCAGGTCACAGCAGCTGCAGAGAGGGAAAGCAGAAGGTGTCAGTAGTAAGGTGAAGTCAAGCTCAGCTGAATCCCACGGCGTGTTCAGACAGGGAAAAACTCAGCCTGGGCTGTGGTGGAGAGAAATAGCATCATTCACAGTTCTCTAAGCCACCGGTTCATACCTTCTTCCTTTGTAAAATTAAGGGAAGGCACGGGGAAAGAAAGGTTAAGACTTGCTGAAACATTGGTAGGTCTGCAGAGAGTAGCGATTCATCATAAATAATTACCAGAAAATAAGTGATAATGATAGCTGACCAAGCCAAGCCAGGTAGCTGGCAAGGTGTTGGAGAAAGTCAATCTGGAGTGGTTCATCAAGTTGGGCTTCCTCCTTTTTTCTTCCTCCTTTC
>VZTO01012831.1:0-33461 GCA_013400615.1 Syrrhaptes paradoxus
TTTTTTTTCTTTTGTAAGTGAAAATGTTAATACAGGAAGAGGTAAGAGATATATTCACTAGAGATTCAGTAGGTAGACCGTGCTTCTAGGAAAAGGAAAACAAAAGTCAGAGAGTGAGACTGAGCACAGGCTGTGCACACTGTTTAGTTGCTAGAACACACCCTGCCTCTGCTTTCAACCATTTCAGCTGGCCATTTCCAAAACAGAGTTTGGAAAGAGACAAGCTTGAGGAGTGGGCACATGTGAACCTCATGAAGTTCAACAAGGCCCAGCCCAAGGTCCTGCACCTAGGTCAGGGCAATCCCCAATATCAATATAGGCTAGAGGATGAATGAATTGAGAGCAGCCCTGTGGAAAGGGACTTGGCTATCCTGGTGGCTGAAAACCTGGACTTGACCAGGCAATGTGTACTTGCAGCCCAGAAAGCCAATTGTATCCTGGGCTGCATCACAAGAAGCGTGACCAGCAGGTTGAGAAAAAAGAAGAATCTCCTCTGCTCTCATCAGACCCCACCTGGAGTCCTGCATCCAGCTCTGGAGTCCTCAGCACAGGAAAGACATGGACTTGTTGGAGTGGGTCCAGAGGAGGGCCACAAAAATGATCAGAGAGATGGAACACCTCTTCTATAAAGAAAGGCTGAGAGAGTTGGGGTTGTTCAGCATGGAGAAGAGAAGGCTTTGGGGAGACCTTAGAGCAGCCTTCCAGTCCTTAGGGAGGTTTTGTAAGAAAGATGAAGACTTTTATCCAAGGTCTGTAGTGACAGGACAAGGGACAACAGTTTTAAACTGAAAGAGGGTAGATCTAGATTGGACATAAGGAAGAAATTTTTTATGATGAGGGTGGTGAGACACAGAAACAAGTTGCCCAGAGGTGTTGTGAATGTCCCATCATTTGAAGTGTTCAAAGTCAGGTTTGATGGGTCTCTGAGCAACCTGATGTAGTGAAAGATGTCCTTGCCCGTGGCAGGGGATATTAGACTAGATAATCTTTAAAGGTTCCTTCTGACCCAAACCATTCCATGATTCTAAGAGTCTGGAAGAAGTTCATGACAGTTCATGACCAAAGGGCAACATGGACTGTACCAGGTTTGGCTCCCTCCATGCTACATAGTCCTCTTAGACCATGCTGGAAGGCTTTGTGTTTCCAGATGCCCAGTCTGTCAGCATGCTCTGTTTCTTCTAAGTTTGATGGTGCACACATTGTGTGGGCTGCCTATATCACATCTCTTGTGTTACTTTAGGTATTCTAAACTGACAAAAGAAACACAAACTAATAAGGACATCTTAGGGTCACCAGGGACTTGAGGAGACACAGGCCAAATGCTCTGGGCTCTGGGTGAAGCCAGTCTGCTGAAGAGGGTTCTGGCCTTAGCAATGTGGGTATCCATCTGTCTGTGCCATTTTGCCTTGGGGAGTGGGGACTGCTCCCCACCCTTTTACTTAGGATCACAGATATAGCCTAAAGCTGGAACTTTCATCACTGAGACCTTTCCAGCTGACAAGTGAAAGTTGCACAATTTCCCTGGGATGTCAAATGGTGAAGGAAAGTCTGTCTTACTGAACTGGACAAACCAAGCAGTTCAGAGGGTCAGCAAATTTTAGGGAAAAACAGAGACTCAATGTCTTTGGTTTCAGCCCTTGGATTTAATTTTTTTTTAACTTATAAAAGGACATTTATGGCTAGAGCTTGACCATACATCACTTACTGCCATCATTAAAGAGGATCTGGTAGCTTCTACCTTGAGATTATAGACATTTTTCTTTCAACTCCAAAGCAGTGATGCTGCAGATTGAATACAAACCTGACTGAGGTTTGGTACTTAATAGAAATGCAGTGTAACAAAGTCTAGTGTTAGATCATGTTTATGTTGTGTTGTGAGGAAAACAGAAAACCATCCAATTTAAAATGAAAGGTAGACAACAGCTGCCAGAACTGCTGCTGGAACTAAACCCTGGAAGAAAAAAAAATTGTATTAGCATAGGGTAGCCAGAACAGTTTATTTCCAAAAATTCTTGTCTGTTGAAGGAAAGTATCAGAACAGGCAGGATTTTATTTCATAATATTCACAATATTTATTTCACAATTTCTCAGGATTTTCTTTTGGCCTGTATTGTGATTCTTAAGTAGTTACAGAAAAAGGTTTATTAAAAAAAAAAAAAAGAAGAAATAATCTGGGAGGTGGAAAATCCAAGATAAATGTGAAAGGGATGTTATAATGGCTGAAAAAGAAACTGTGAGTGCTCAAACACTGTTAAGGATTACCATTTATACAAAACATACAGATCAATTAAAGCAAAAGGACATAAAGATTAATGATCCCCATAGGTGACACAGCTGCTGCAGGGAAAATTTATCCTTTTAGATCAAACTTGACATAGATTATTCACTGAAGTGTTTGAGAAACCTCACTGTCCTCCCTCTTTTCACATCCCTGAGACTGCCTTGCTACAACTGAACAAGGGATTTGGGTATATCAGGCAATTTCTGCTGCTCTGTCTGAAACAGCAGACACAATTTAGAGTCACACAGTCTCAGCTAAGTGGACATGGGTTCAGCCATTTCCAGTAAAGGATAATCTTAGGCAAGTACTCTTTAGTTCCCATTTTCTTCAGTCACAGAATCACAGAATCATAGAATGGTTTGGGTTGGAAAGGACCTTAAAGATCATTGAGTTCCAACCCCCCTGCCATGGGCAGGGACACCCTCCACTAGCCCAGGTTGCTCAAAGCCTCATCCAGCCTGGCCTTGAACCCCTCCAGGGATGGGGCATCCACAGCTTCCCTGGGCAACCTGTTCCAGTGTCTCACCACCCTCATAGTGAAAAATTTCTTCCTAATGTCTAGTCTAAATTTACCCTCTTTCAGCTTATACCCGTTACCCCTTGTCCTCTCACTGCACTCCCTGATGCAGAGTGCCTCCCCATCTCTCCTGTAGCCCCTTCAGGTACTGGAAGGCTGCTATTAGTTCTCCTCGGAGCCTTCTCTTCTCCAGGCTGAACAACCCCAACTCTCTCAGCCTGTCCTCATAGGGGAGGTGATCCAGCCCTCTGACCATCTTTGTAGCTCTCCTCTGGACTCACTCCAATGGGTCCATTTTTTTTTTTTATATTGGGGGCCCCACAGCTGTGTGCAATACTCCAGGTGGGGTCTCACAAGAACAGAGTCGAGGGGGACAATCACCTCCTTTGACCTGCTGCTAATGCTTCTTTTGATGCAGCCCAGGACACAGTTGGCTTTCTGGGCTGAAGGTGAACACTGCCGGCTCATGTTGAGCTTTTCATCAACCAACACCCCCAAGTCCTTTTCCTCAGGGATGCTCTCTATCCATTCTCTACCCACCCTGGATTTGTGCTTGGGATTGCCTTGACCCACATGCAGGACCTTGCACTTGGCCTTGTTAAATTTCATGAGGTTGGCATTGGCCCACCTCTCTAGCCTGTCAGGGTCCCTCTGGACGGCATCCCTTCCCTCCAGCGTGTCCTTTTGTTGCAAACTGTCACTGAAATAATGAAGTGCCTATTAAAAAAAAAAGGGCTAGAGAGTCAACTTTTGGCTACGTTTAGTACTTCTGCTACAGAATGGTGCCAATGAAATAGAGTTAACAAGACCTTAGATTTTGCTTGTAAGAACAACACAAAAAAAATCTGTTATAAACCCAGAGACGTTGAGTACTTGCAAAATTAGAGGGAGATAAGGCAAGACTGGAAGGCTGTAGGAGCTGACACCACTTGATAAAAACAGCCTGCAGATCTGTGAGGATATCGCTTGTGTCATGAGAGGTAACCTGGTGATCACAGGAGTTTGTAACTCCAGATGGACACATGCTCTGCCAAGAGGAGAGCAGACAAGAGGCATCAAGTCAATTGTTTTGCACAAGACATTTTCAGACAACAACCTGCAGGTACAGTTGACCGAGTCCAAAATATGGCACAGTCAGGAAAAGGCTGCGCCAGGGTAGACCCAGAGATCCAAATGACAAATACGCAACTCTAACTCAGCATCAATTCTGTTAATTAAGATAATAGGTCGTTTACAAGTATTTGAAGGTCTTTGCCTTGTTAACCCTAGGAAAGTGATGAAGATTTTGATGGTGTGTGCCTGCTAAGGGAAGGTGTGGGGAAGCGCGTTGTGAGGTGGTGCTGGCACATGCCTTTTGGAAATGACTGTTGGGTTGTGCTCCTGTAGTGCTGTACCAATTCGCTCATGCACAGGCAACGCATGGAACAGACCTCTGTTGGGCTCCTTGGCTCTTAATGAGTCTAAACAACAGCTGTTCTCTCTTTCTTTGGGCCAAAGTCAAATGCTGCAGCATAAAACATGTGGGTTACAGTGCCACGGAGACAGTGTGCAATTCATCCTCCTGTAACTGTTGCAGGCATGTGCACTTACGTGAGCAGCATTTACACGCACGTGACATTCCAGAGGAGGGTGGAGGAGTCATGATGTACAGATTACAGTTAAAAGGCCCAAAGGAACCACTGCAAACACCTAATCAGCTCTCCTGTGCAAAGCAGAAGACTGCATTGAGTTAATTTGTTTAAACTAAATCACATCTACAAAAATGAAAATCTTAATATTTCAGTTTCCTTTAGTAGTGCACCACGACCTTAGAATAATTGTTCCAATGATAGCTGTTCTTACTGTTTTAGGCACGTAACTTTCCCCTCATTCTAATCTGGCTAGTTCGGGCAGCTTGGCATTGCGTTCTTGTACCTTCCTCTGCTAGGCTGAAGTTTGCTTTTACTAACGTAACTTGTTAAAGTCGATTCCTTAAGTTTATAATGATAAAACACCCCTCAGTGACTCCTTCTGGTTAATTTCTGAACCCTTTCCATATTGTTAGCTGCCTTCCTGAGAAGTGGGCAGCAGAACTGGACACCCTGCTCCAACTGCACTCATTCCGGGGTTCAGTGGCTGACTGGACGCTTGAATCCTGAGCCTGAATGTCAGGATCTTTTCCCCTCCTTGATATTCCCTCTCTACGTATCCAAAGATTTCAGTAGCCCTGAAATTGCACCTGGAATGGTCTTCAGCTCATTGGTCATTTTTTCCCTTAATAAAACCAGCCTTCTTTCTTTGTCAAGCTGACAGATTTACAGTCAACTCAGCAATTTGGTTTAAGATGTGGGCTTGATATTACCTTACTTTTAATTGTCTTAAACTTTTCCAGTATTTCACAGATTGTAGAAAATAGTGAATTTGTCAACTCTTCTGAAATTCTTGTATACAAAATTTTTTACAATACAACCCTTATCTACATTTTGAAAGGGAATTCACATTCACTTAAATGCACCTGCTGTATCTACAAGGATTCGCGTGTACACTTCAAATATGCTCAAACTTACATTTAAACATGCATTGCAGACCAGAGAACTGGTGTTCAGCTACTCATAGATTTTAAAATCAGGAAATACCATTATAATAATTTAATCTATATCTGTCTATGAGGATGCTGGAGTAGGTTCAGTGCAAGAAGCAAAGAGAAGCAGCCTGACACTGATCACCAAAGTTCTGCATTTTGATTTTACTTTTCCTGACTTAGACCACAGATTTATTTTTCTGTGCTTGTTAGAAATAAATTCTAATTCCTGAGTGAGCTGGAGCAACCCTTTCAAGTAGACATTTTATCTCGATTCAGAGGCTTCAGCTGATGAGAAGCAGTCAGAGTCACTGAAAAATTTTATCAAAATCTAGTTACTCTCACCATTAACATTTTACACGAGTTCTAAATGCGTTGTATACAGTGTCATTTGTCAGCTATTGGAACTTCACAGAATCACAGAATGGTGGAAGTTGGAAGAAACTTCTGGAGGCCATCAGGTCCAAACCCACTGGTCAAGGAGGGTCTGTTATAGCAGGTTTCCCAGGATCATTTCCAGTTGCCTTCTTAATATCTCCACAAATGGAGACCTGCACGCCTCCTTGTGCAAACTATTCCAATGTTGACCAGCCTTATAGTAAAAAAAAAAAGGGTGCTTTTTGTATTCAGGTGGAATTTCCTATTTTTAACCTATGCCTGTTGCCTTTTGTCCTGTGTGTGGACACTACTAAGAAGAGTCTGACTCCCTCTTCTTCATTTCTTTCCATCAGACATTTATACATGTTGATAAGATTCACCCTGAGCCTTCCTTTCTCCATGCTGAACAGCCTCAGTACTTTCAGCATTTCTTCACACAAGAGATGCTCGAGTCTCTTAATCATCTTTGTGGCCCTGCACTGAACTCACTCTGGTAAGTCCATGTCTCTCTTGTAGTGGGGAGCCCAAAATTGGACACATTACCCCACATTTCATTTTCTGGGCTACAAATGCATATTTCATTTGTGTTTATGCTAAAGTAGAATTTCCTTAAAATCAACTGAAGAGTTTTTTGGGTCAAAAAAGACCCATTTTTCCATCTAGGATTTTTTAGACATAAAAAGAATAATTTTAGAGTTATCTTCAAAGCAGGACAGGGGTATTAGACAGCTGAAGTGCAGCTGACCACATTGTTATTCTAGCTTAAATTAGTCCCATACTTTTATCACTTTATTAGATATCTACTGTCAGTAGTGGTGGAAAGGATGCTCACTTCCTTGAATATCAGGGGACAATGATCATACTGCTTCAGAGTTCCTTCTAATCTTGAGGACACTGCATGGGACACATGATTTCCTGCAGAGAATGTCTAGCATCACTTGGTAGGTGGCAAGGACTCTCAACAGGCAGTATGGATGGGCCACCTCATTTTGGGTTGAGAAGAGGTTGGGTACACAGGTGTGAACTATGCTATTCCATTTACTCTCAGGGTCACCAAATGGCTGTGATTTATTTTATTTACTGGCACAGATGTAACACATGTGACACTAGTAAAATTTATTATTGCATAGCTCTGCACTATTATTATTGTCAAGCTCTGTATAGGTCCCTAAAGGAGGCAATCCAATGTATTTTAGATTAAATAGAGGCCTTTCCACCTATTTTTATTACTATCTATATCACTGCTTTCAGTAATGGTGACCCTGGTATTGGCTCTGCATAGGGCTAAATTTCTTTCATACTTGTATAGAAGGTAAAAGGGAAAGAGACTGGAGGAAGGAAAGGTTCAGGCTTTATTTTTCTCTTTTTTCGAAATCAAAGTGAATTGCATAAGTTTTTCCTAGGTCATTCTGAGCTTTACATGAAGTAAAGTTGCAAGTCTCCAACTAGAGGTCCTGTGCTTTGCTTATTTATGAGGGCAGTGTCAGGATACTTGCACTGCAAAGGCCTTTACTGTACCCATTGTATGAATAAACAACATTTCTCTCTTAAAGATCTAGCAATCTCAGACTTTTTAAGAGCACTAAAAATTATTTCAGATATAAATTATTTGTATCAAAATATTAGAAGCTCAAAAAAATCCAAGGAATATATATTCACTGAGCAGGGGTCATTCCTGTGTCTCAGAGATATGAATTTTATAACCACACATAAACAATTACAAACTGCACTACATTTTAGAGAAATACACCAAATGAGTGGAAGGTTGGGCTAAAAAACCTGGAAATTAAAACTAGGTATAAACCTTATTCTGACAATTGTTCATGTTTTGAAAACTCGAGGTTCCTAGGGTTTATAGGTTTAATTTTTGTATCTTTTGTTTCCTTTTTTGGAAGTGAACAGTTGACAGTCTGCTTTATATGCAGTATGCATAGCACATAAATAGCATTCAAATTAAATTCTACACCAGCTGTACATACCCCATACATGTGGTTTGCGAATATTGCTGACTGCAAATGGTGCATATTTTGATTTTCAGTTGATATCTAAAACTGTGAATTATCTTCTGAATATGTAGTGTTTTGCTTTCAATCCCTAGATTACATTTATATCAAGCAAAATAAATACAACTGTCTGATAATCACAACCTGGTTTCCTTCAACATAGGTAAAGATCAGTTTCTAGCAAAGTGACCCCAAATCTTGTCTTCTTCAAGGCAACAGTCCCGTTTTGGATCCAAAAGGGAAGTTTGAAATGAAAAGTAGCCACAGAGGAGAAAACTCTGCATGTTTCTACACACTGGACCCTGTTAGCCTGAAGTCCCAACGTGCCTTTAAGATACTAAGATTTGGTATTGAGCTATAAGTTGTTTCAGGCAAGTTCACGCTGCATGACATTTATGTAACATTGACTCCCAGCAACCTGTTCCAGCATCCACTGGGCCCAGTATAAAACCTGTGAGGATTTTTTTGGATGTGGCCTGTATCTGGTTCTTCCAATATCCTGGTCAGGAATGCGGCAGGGAGCCATCGGAGGGAGGAGAAGTAGCCAGATGGCACCAAGCACACTGTTGCTTTGGCATTTTTTTCTGGCCAGCTGACTGGTGTGATCTCTAAGGAGGATTTGTGTTTGCTTGTTGGTTTGTTTTGTATCTTTTCTTTGAGGTAGCTTGTGGACTTGAGTTAAGCTCACCAGTAGCTTGATCACCTTACAGATTTTCCACCTTTTATTTTTTTTTCTTTTTATTTGTTGTAGACAGTCTTAGAGGAAATTTACTTTGGTATACTAAAATCTTGCCCTGTTTTAATATTCATTTTTCATACAAAAGCCTTGTTGGCTCCAAGGAGAGCCATATGCTTGAAACACTGATATTTTTTTTTCCTTTCAGCACATCTATGAACATTGTAAAAATTCAAGACAAACCTCAAAGGGAGATAAGACCCATAAAGATATTTATGTCCGCAGACCTCAGTGGGAGATAAGACCCATATAGATATTTATTCTCACAGCAAATACTTTATTTGAAAATGCCCCCTCATTGGCTGTATCTCAGATGGTGGCATCTTCCTTCGTGAGTTAGAGGAGTTAAGGGGAATCGATGGGTTCACCCTTCTGAGGGCAAACGTAGCTGTGAGATTTGTCTCCCCATCCTCTGAGCTGGCCAGACACGAGCCATTTCTGGTCTATATAACTGTGTTAACATTGCTCTGCGCTCAAGTCAATAAGGCCTGGTGACAGGCTGTGTATATTACCGGTTTGTGTCTAAACAGCTTCAAGATTAGAGCTGGCTCGTATCCAGCCATCTGAGAGCACCGACCAAGCAGCCTGCATGTATCTGCACCTGTCCACATGGATGTATTATAAATGTGTATGATGAAATATAATTCACTGTTTATAAATGACATATTGTGACACCTCCTCCCTGAAACACATTTTTTTTTTTCCACCAAAGCCTTTCAGCAATAATCCAACACAGAAACAACGTGGCTAAGAGAAGAAGTGCATCACTGGGAGTTACCACTTCTCCTTTGTGTTTGAACCCTATGATCTGCCTAATTGAGAGATTGATCTTGATTGGTTGTGAGCGCCCTCGGTTGCTTCTGATGGGAGCATATGGTATTGCACTGTATGTGCTTTGAGCCAGGGAACAGATCTCTCGCCACCCGCTTTACACATGAGGCTGACATTACTACAAAGACAGGCGGCAGTAATATAATGCCTTCCAGCAACTGTGAAAACTGTCTGCATGATTCAGATGCTTTTCTACTTACTGATAATTGAGTTCTGATAGTGCCTTGAAAAGTGGTCCGTCAGCCTCCCAAAAGCACAACATTCTTGGGGTCATCCATCTGCTTGCACCTTTACAGGTGACGTTGTTCCTTCTGGTTTAGTATATCAACGATGAATGAGCGACGTCAATACAAAATGTCAATGTCAAAATATTCCATTGAAAAGCTGCTTTTGGCAAATATATTTTCAACACACGGGTTGCTGATTCTTGAAAACTCTGTTCAGACTAAGGTGGTTGATGCTACACCCATTTTGATGACCGATTTTTGTATGAGATGGTGGCAGCCGCTCAGTTGTTCTAAGGGAGGGAGAAGATGAGAAGCAGTTGCATTTGTGGTCTGCAGATGTTCAAGACAACACCAGTCTGGAAACTGCTATCTACCTTTAATTGATCAGCACACTGATGTGGGGGAGTGAGCGTTCACATCTGTGGCCCATTCTTATAACATGTTTCCTCCTCACTAATTCTTGCTACTGTCTGGAAGCTTTCCAGGCTGCTGCTGGTGATCAGAAGACAATTCTTCCATAAAGAAGGCAGCATTTCCAGCTCTCAAAGGGCTTTAAACAGTGGAGCAGAGGTGTTTTCTGTTATACTAATTAGTTAAACTAAATAAACTGTACTTAGAGAGGATTTTAGCTTGGTTTTAATGTTTGCTACACCTGCAGGATTGATAGACCTTGGTGCTTTGCTAAATCAAGTGAGGTTAAAAGGTCTGCAAAAATTGAAATAAAATATTGTATCAGACCATTATAAAGTCACAGGCGAGAAGAAGTGAAACACGTCATGTTTAGTCTGCAAGGACAGATAGCAAAGGTCTTTCTCCATTTGTCTCTTCAGCACTGGAACTGTGAATGTTTTCCTAAACCTGTGTGGTACTGTGCATACCTCTGCCTCCAGGTAGCGTAGAGAGAGAAGAGCCCTGGCTTGGGAGAGTAAGCCTGGTTTCAGATGCTACCCTAACCCCTCCTTGGGGCTTGTGCAGGGTCCCATTCAGATCCAAATCTTCTCTCTTCTTCTTTCGATAGGGCTTCCTAATCCTTTGCTCTAGCAGGGAGGAGTGCTCAGCTTCCTCCCAGAAGTCCAGGGCTGCCTCTGCCTTGAAAATGCTGCTGTCCCCTGGGCATGGCTGGCGGTGATTAGGGCTAGCCCAGCCTCTAAACTGTAAATTGCCTGATCCCTAAACACATTGTTAGCCCAGGTTCAGGCTGAGCAAAGTTCAAATCCCAGACTCATCCCATAATCTGCACCTCTAAGCATTCTTTAAACCTTCATATAGCTGGCGAGAGTGCACATAAAACATTAATACCTTTGAGGTGATAATGTGGCTTCTTGTAGCCTTGATATTGGCAGTTTCCATCATAAACTTGTTGGCAATCAATTTAGAAAGGTAAAGATGGATTTAGAAATCAGGGTCTGTTCTGTGGATCTGAGAAGTGAAATGTTCAATAGTAGTAAAAGGTAACAGATGATAGAATTCCTTGTAATGGGATGTTGTTGAGACTAGGAATTCAACTAGGGCTGGATGTTTATAGAAGTAACAATATCCAGACTTATAAATAGTTAAAAAACCCCAAAATTTTGGGGGAACATTGTATTTTTTTCTTTAGACTTTTTGTCACTTGGGGAAGTCAGTCTATTTCTTTATATTGTACACACATCTGGAAACAATGTTTTATCCGTGTCTGAAATTTAGCAGCCTTGCAAGATCTCCGACCAATGTAACTGCATCAGAGAGCACTGACTGGAATCAGCATGGAAAAATTTTACTGTTGTGTTATTCCAATATGTTTGTTTGCTTTAGCTGGATGTCAAAATAATGAATCAAGTATGCAATATGGAGGAAGATGACCTGAGTTAGGTAAAAAAAATCAAATCTTGTAATCTAAGATGCAAATTAAAAGTATTATTTATCTATATAAAATATGAATATTTTTAACTTTGGAGCACAAGTTTCTATATAATTTTGGACAACTAGAAAAAGTGGAAATACTGTACTCCTTGTTTTCTCTCAGAAGTGCAGAAGCTATGAAACTGGCACTTGAACAAGAAAAGGGAGAAGAATTTCTTGCTTCAAAAATGTGAAACTGCTAAACATGAAATATGGGTCTAAAGTCTCATCTATCTGAGAGGAGCTGATGAGAAACTGTTAGAACTATCTATTGCAGCCTGAGGATAAAGATTCTGCTGGGGCTTCAGATTAAGTATGGAGAGATCTCTGCGGGGTCCAGCAGACTTGTCACTGCACATACAGTTGCTGCAGAGCGTGGGAGTTCATGCCAATTTGACACGCAAAGGCAAACAGAAGGATGTGGAAAAAAACCCCACAATTTTTGGCCACAGCTTGACTAAGCCATGCCTTTGCTACTACTGAAAAATAGTCCAGGATAGGCTTCTGGCAGCGAGGCCAAGTAGCATGCAACATTCACCTCCACGTGCCTAAACTCTTGTCCCTCTTGAAAGAGGGGGTGGTCATGCCCAGCCCACTGCCTGGGTGGTCTGTGTGGTGCTGTGCTCTGAGCCATACCTGCACAGCCTGGGATGCTGCTGCTGCTCTTTGGCACAGACCAAAACTACACCAGGGAGTGTGCTGACGTGGTGGGTGACCATGGCCTTGAGCCTATGCCCTGAGACTTGCTTTGTTTGTTGGCATAGACACTGCCTGAGAGAGCCTAATGGAGAAGCACTCTGTCTCTTTAAGCATGTTCTCCTCAGGTGTTAATACCCTGCCCACAGACCTCATGTCTCGTATCTTCTTTATGCTTCTCCTCAACTTTCAGTTAATCTTTGAAGAGAAATAAATTGCACCGGGAACTTTTTTGGTGGACAATTACAGATCACATTTTGGAAGTGGGGCATTGGACAGCGAGTACCGGCAGCCAGTGCTCTGTGCCTTGTTCAGTCTCCAAGGATTTCATTGAGCTTTCTGCCTGGGAGCCTCCAATTTTGCAGTTCAAGGTCTAAGGCTGCTCCTGTCTATATATATAAATAGGTTGTATATGTGATTGACTGGCTGGCTGGCTGTTTGGCTGACCAACTGTGTCTGTTCACAGCTAGAGGAGATTTTGGCATCCAGGGTGCTGCTTGAGTCCCCTCTGTCACTTATGCTACTTCAATAAAAATATGTGGTACATTCTCTAGAATCTGCCCAGCTAATCAACTAACAATGCCATGTGCTGAGAAACACCTTACAATTCAGATATTCTGAGTGTGCTGCATATTTACATATTCTGAATGATTCTGTGTTGAGGTAATTAGTGATTCTTTTTGTTAATACTGTGTTTTTTTCTCCTCCTGAAAGCAGAGGACTTCATGTGTGTGGTTCCTCTTCTGAACAGTCCTGCCTCATTATTTCTTGGCTTCACTCTGGACATATCCAAATTCACTGCCCACTGCCTGCAACTGTGTAATTCAATGGAATCTCCTGATTTTAGAGCTCTAAGTTGAAGAGTGGATCTGACCAAGAAGTGTCTAGAAGGTCAGTGTGGAATAAAGAGCAACAATTAAATTTTCTCCTATTGTTTTATTATTGGTAGATGATCTGATTTTGCACTTTCAGTGAGACCTATTCAGCACTGACATAATTCAGAAGTAGTTCAGTTTTTATGGACTGATGATAAAGTTGGACTGATGTCAATGTCAGACTGATATCACAGGTTTAAAGATGGAATAAAAGACATACACTAAGAGTAAGGTACTGGTTTGTGATTTCCCCCATAAGGTCTATGTATATGTGACCCCATTGCTCCAAGTCAACTATAATCCATCTGACTGCATTAGCTAGAACCTATATATTATCTCATGTCTCTGGCTTGGTAACTGGGGCTTAGTGTTGTGTCATCCACAGTCACAAGATTTGGCTTCACCTTGGAGAGCAGAGGGCAAAAAATCTGCTTCGTTTTGTGCCTGCAAGGCACCACCCCCCTGGCACTGGGCTACTTCAGGAGGAATGGTTCTGTGCAGCTGGAAATTGCAGTCACTAAAAACAGTCATGAAGGTTAAAAAAAGCAAGAGTTGGAATAAGCACTTAATGTGTGATAAAGTAAGTGATTTTGTAACTGATTTTATTACTTAAAGTTCAGACATTATTTTCACTAGTCTTTGTCTGGTGCAAATGAAGATGAAAGAAGTTGGACAAGGGGAGACTTGGGTACGGCAGGATGCTTCAGGGATCACGTCTTTAAGGGTTATTAAACACAATTTGTTTTTGTCAGATTCCAATTTGTCTGTGTTTTAGCAAATCCTAGAAACTTGAGCTCTGACATTTTGTATATCCCTATTAATTATTCATTCCTGGGAATCTGTACTTGTTTGACCTTAAGAACTATTGCCTGTTTATGTTGAAGAAGACTCAGTAAGACTTGTCATACACTGTCCTTCGCAAAAAAAAAAAAAAAAAAAAAAATCAGAGTATTTCTGCCTGGGTAAATGAGGAAATAAAACAACCTGGGCTGGGTCAATGGTTTTAGTACTGGTGGGAAACTCTTAACATGCTGCAGAGGCAGCATCTCAGAAATTTGCTGAGGTAGCTGGATCTGCAGTTCTAGGTTAAACGTAGGTATACAGGGCCACACTTTATCAATCTTATGTGGGATGAACTGACCCTTGTGCAGAGTGCCACCAGAGAGCTCATGCATCATTTATGTCTGATAAAGCATCCTAGGTGGGACTTTGGTGGTGCATGAGGCTAATGGGGATACTCTTTGTAGGAGCAAAGTTTTAACCACTATGAGAAAGGTTAATGCAACCTCTCTCTTTGTATACACTTCATTATCGTTGAGACAAACTTCCGCTGACCTCAACACAATATTGAGTGTTGCACAAACCCCATCGACTTCAGCAGCTCGAAGGCAGAGCTGACTGCAGATTTCCAGATAAAACAACATTTTGCTGGAAAATCCCACCTCCATGAAGCATTTAATGCAAACAATTTAATTTTGTTGATGTCAGTGGTTTTTACTCAGACTGTGTGGAAGCCTGGGCTTCCAGGAACGGAATTTTTGTGGCAGCCTTACTGCTCAGATTACCATGGATTTGACAAGCCCAGGGTTTCCAGGGTTTGCAATATCAGGGCAGCCCAACCACCTAGCCTTTCTACAGCAGGTGAGGGAGCAAATGTAGCCCTGAGAGGTCCTGGACTCCTGCAGCGGGGTTCTGCCAGGGCTTCTGATGTTTCTGTCACTGGACTTAGAGCAAACCATGGTCTTCACAGCTCTGGCCTTCCTGTGATGCAGTGGTGAAGAAGTCATGCAAACATGTTAGCTCTTAATACTCTCTGGTTTGAGGTTGCGTACAACTTGGACACTGAAGAACTCATTAGAATGTTTGGCTTTTCTAGAAATAGGCAAGAGTTCATCTGATGAAAGAATACTATTCCTTTATCTCAAAGAAACATATCTGACTGAAATATATGGATTTTTCTGAAATAAATTATTTTTGCAGTTTTCCCTCACAGTATCTACATTTACAGTTTTAATTTCAGATCAGGAAAAACCCCTCAATTTGATTATAGAGATATTTCTCATAGAAAAATTAGTGATGGTATTTAGGACCACAGCACTGAGGTTCATCAGCACTCATCTCCTTCTCCTTGAATGGCCAATGAGCCGTTCAAACTCAGCACTGCACTACAAATATAGATGATCTCAACCTCTCAAAGGGGAATGGGAGACCAAGGGTAATCAGTGAGCTCAGGAGGTGTAAAGTTCCCACCATGAGGCCTAGTCCCATCTTTCTTCCTCTGTAAATCTGTACCTCCATTGTCCATGAGAATAACTTTAGTGTGAACTAATTCAAAACCCATACAAATGAAAAACATAATTTTTAGGAGGATCAAAGACCTCAGTTGTTAATATTCCATTACTTGCTGATGGGTCAGTATCTACATCATGGATAGCTTCGTTTTTCTGGCCTGTCTTGGAAATAGGAACTGAATTAGAGCATGGGCTTGACTATTGTCTTTCCTAAAACTGGGTTAAGACATGGAGGGAAAGCTGTGTTTATGTTGTTGTCAGACTGTACTTGTTCTTTGGATTTGTTTATCATCTCTCAATCTGTAAAGTGTATGTGTTTAGGGGGACACTATGAATTTCCCATAGTGAGTGGAGAGCAGTTCTGACACAGAGACTGTAATTCAGGGAGAGTATCACAACAAGGTCTGGGCTAAAAGGACTGAGAGGCAGAAAGTAGCAGATCGTTACCTTGTTAGCTATTAGCAAGGACTCTTGCACGGCTCTAAATTAAATATTAACATCTTGACTTCTGTAAGGCCTTTGACTTAGTCTCATACAACATAGTTGTTGCTAAATTGGAAAGAAACAGCTTTGGTGGATGGACCATTTGATGGATAAGGAATTGGCCATGTCTAAAGAGTTAGAGTCAATGGCTCAGTGTCCAAATGGAGATCAGTTACAAGTGCTGTCCTTCAGGGATCCATATCAGGACAAGTACTGTTCAATATCTTTATTAATGATATAGTGGGACCGAGTGCACCCTCAGCAAGTTTGCTGATGACATCAAGCTGAGTGATGAAGTTGATATGCTTGAGGGAAGGGATACCATTCAAAGGGACACTAACAGGCTGGAGAAGTGGGACCCTGTAAACCTTGTTAAGTTAAACAAGGCTTGTAAGAAAGATGGAGAAAGACTTTTTACCAAGGCCTGTAGTGACAGGACAAGGGTCAATGGTTTTAAACTGAAAGAAGGCAGATCTAGATTAGACGTGATGAAGACATATTTTTTTATTATGAGGTTGGAAGACACAGGAACAAGTTGTCCAGAGAGGTCGTGGATGCCTCATAATTTGAACTGTTCACGGTCAGGTTGGATAGGGTTTTGAACAACCTTATCTAGCAGAATATGTCCCTGCCTATGGCAGGGGGGTGCAGTAGGTGATCTTTCAGTGTCCTTTCTGACCCAAACCATTCTATGATTCCATGATTCTGTTCTATGTTCTGTAACGAATAAAATGTGAAACCTCAGTGATTCAGAAGACAGAATTCTCATTGAAACATATTCCTAAGTGATCACGGAAATTCTGATTTTTTTCATCAGGATTTCATTATCCTGCCCATGGTATAAGGAAGGCGGTGGGTGCAGGCTGGAAGGCTGCAGTGCACCATCTGAAAGCCTCATTCTACACCCTGATGTTTGGGAAAGAGATCCTGGAAAACTGGTAAAACATCCTCCTTGGATTGATCTATCATAGTCATCCTCAGAACAGCTGTAGGCTAGTGGTCCATTTCATGAGATATTGCTTTCTATGCTCAAAATGAAGATCACAGTTTTTAAGCCCAAACAGTCTGAAATGTCAAGATTTCATCCTGGTTTCAGCGTCTAAGATGCTGACCCATTATTTTTTTCATTTTCTGACTTCATTTACTGTAAATCTTCACTTGCTTTTTTCCCTTTTCCCATGTGGGAAAGAGGAAGGCTTGAAACTAGTTATTCTCCAAAGGAGGTGGAGTACAGAAGGAAGCAAGGTCCCCAGGATCCATGGGAAAGAGCAGAGTGGAAGGTGGATCAACTGCCAGGAGATTCTGAACATGTTGCACTCAGCCAGCTGTACCAGGGAGGTCACCTTTGGAACCGAGATAAACATAGAGATATACACGGCTTTCTTTTCATTGCTTCTTTATCAGCTTCTATAAACTATATACTGTGAGAAGATGAGAAAATGCCTGGGACTCAGTGCTAGTGGTCTAGATCTTTGGCCACCTTCAACCAACCAGTGGACTGAGGCTACTGCGCTCAGTGAAGCCAGTTAGCGACTACAATGAGCTGCTTTTCCTGGTGAAAAGAAAGACAAACAGCTGCCATAATTCACTTGTTTGCCAAACATTCCTGTACAATAATTTTAGTCTTTTTAGTATTAAGTGATGATGATAATAGTAAATTCTCCCTTGTCTTGTAAAATTCAAACCTCCCTATTTAGATATTAAAAGCTGCACAAAAAGGCACAAGGTAAAAAATTTCCTTAAATATGTTAGTGTCTTTAGGAGTATGTAATGAGAATTTGCATATTTTCAGTCCAAGACAGGAGGCAATGCTCTTTGTCACCGATGTGCACCCGGTGCTCTGCAACATCAGTGCATCCAGTAAAAGGGAATGATCCCCATTGCTGAAGACAGCTACGAACTGAGGATAGATTTTCTGTGACTGTAGGTGATGAGCAGGGAAGGGGGTGGTAGGAAATGCTCTGAGCCTGAAGGCAGGGCTGAGAGCTGTGGAGAGGACTGGAAGCAAACCAAAGATTCCCCGGTAGAAAAGATGGGTATGTGGGTTTGTACCTGAGAGTCGAGCTGTGGATGTTAGAGGGGTCAAAGTAAAACATAACAGACTGATTAGATTAAGAAACTAGGAGGCAGCAGGTCTAATTTTTATTTCTAACTTGCTGCACGATTAGTGCCAACTCATCTAATTTCTCAGAGCATCAGTTTTTCCATCTGTGAAATGTGGATGATGTGACCACCATCAATAAACCGCACAATGTAAGTGCAGTGTGATACCTATCTTCAGTGCCTCATGGACAGATTTTTATTTAGATACTCCACCACCTTTGAAATCACAATGAATAGGTGATTCAAAAGCTTTGTCGTAAATCTGAGTATTACTGACACATTAAGAAGAATGAGGTGATCAGAGGATGAACTTCATTAGCAGAAGAAGTATGTTTAAATCTGGTATAAATGAGTTTGAACTGCAGTGGTATTAAAGTATTTTTATTTAGGCATTCTGCCAAAATGTGAGGCATTCACATTTTTATCCTTTTCATGGATTTTCTTGGAACATAAACAACATATATATTATTGTTACAACTTTGCAGAGTAAGTGACTCAAATACAATTTGACCATTGTGGATGAATGGTGTAGATAAGATTTGTCACAGAGGAAGTAATTTCGTGAATGCAAAATGGAAAAAAAGGAGAGCTGTATAAGGCATCCATCACAGGCTGCATTTTTTTTGCTTTCTCACAATAAACATTTTGAAGGGGAAGCATTTATTTTGCAGAAGACTGTGCACTGATTTGAGAGTAGTCCTTGTACTAGCAATGGATGTCACCCTTCAAAATTCCCCAAACTCTTCTACCAACTTTATAATTTCAAGAGTTTGTGTCTTTGTAACATGGGGTAAAAGAAGATTCAGAGAAGTGCAGCTTAACTTTTTCTGAACCAGCCATTCAGGAGTTTTGTGGAGAAAAAGGCTATGGGATTGGCCCTAAAAGAAAGCTGAATTGCAACTTCAGTTTCAGTGCTGTAACATAAACCGTGCATTTTAAAGTGTATGTCGTGCTTGCAGCTGTGCAATAATACAGAAGCATAACAATTACACCAGTAGAATGAACACATTTCTAATGGTGTTTGTGTTATATGGATATATGGCTGTTGGCCTGTATGCTGATACTTTCATTGCTGCCATATACATGCAATCTACTTATGGTTAAGGTTGCCAGGCAAGTAATTACTAGAATGGAGTGCTAAGCAAGCAGTCCTGGTGTCAAAGAATCTGACCTTGTGAAGATAATGAGACAAGGAGAATTTAGAACAGATGAAAGCCAAGAGCACCTACTTTATCTACTGACAGCCAGGGAACACCTTCATGCTCAATCAGTTCCTGCTAATGAGACAAGATGGGGCAAGATGGTAAAACAGCAATAACGGGCAAACTTTTTTTCAGCTTAATGATCTATAACTTAGTTAGATAAAATTATCTTTTAAACCAGGCGGTAACGTAAGTACAAGCAGAGCAATACAAAGAATGTACTTACAACCTTTTGGTTTTGTTTACATTATAATGGGGAATGATTAATGGGTGGGGAAATACACCCTGTGGTGTGGCTGGGGGAGGCTTAAGCCATTTAACTTATCACAGGGAAGGCGAAAGGGCAATGCCATTACTCTCTGCAGAGTCCACATCAGGAGAGGAGCAGGGCAATGGAGGGTTTTTCAGCCTAGGTGGAAAACAAACACAGCATACGCGGTCTGGAAGCTGAAACCAGAGAAATTCAGGTGAGAAATGGTGAGCTTTTATGCATGAGGGTCATTTATTACTCAAAATTGTGAAGGCTTCTGCTTCCTCAATTTAAAAATGTATTTTCGTTTATTTAAAATTAAGACCAGAGACTTTCTGAATGGTATATGTGCTTTTTTTTTTTAATGTGTTTGTGAACACCTGATGGTCCAGGGGTCACTCTGAAGGGATTTAAGAAAGGTAACTAAGAAGATCAAGTTTATTGTCACTGGGTTTGAAAACCCCATACAGCACCTTCAAACCTATTGGAAAGTTTAAGGGTATGCAAATTGCAGAAGGCTGAAAACTAATGGACTGGCTAAACTGACTCTTGGACTTGGATCAAGAATTAATGTAGGGGAATGTTAAAATCTCTCTTACACAGAATATGAGACTAAACAATCACTCTGGTCTGTTCTCATTTTGCAGTCTATAAATAGGACTAATATTGTGGAGCCAAACCAAGATTAGGAAATTCTGGCATATGCTGTAAATTACCTCTTCCAGTGCCTGTTGGGCAGGCAGCTTTATGAGGATTTCGAGAGATAGCTCCTTTATTTTTTAAATTATCTTTTTGCACTCTCTTTTTCCTGCCATTTTAAAGCTATGCAGGAATTACAAAGTATTCTTGATGCTGACAAAAAGTTGTAGCCTCATTCTTTCCATCCTCTGTTGAAAACCTCTGCATTTACTCACTATAGGCCATTGCTTGGTGAGAAGGTAGCACATGGAGGGAATGGACTCTGGAAAAGAGTTGCCTGTAGTCTCAATCTTACTTGAAACTCCAGCCAAAATTACAATTAACAAAGATGCTTGGCAGGCTGATGGTAGAGAAGAAATACAAGCTCGATACCTGAGTCACTGTTCGAAATCCTCTTCCTTTATTGTTTATAACAAAGAATTTAAGCCACCCAGAATGATCCAGACCACCTGAAAAGCAGATCAGAGTTTTTGAAAGGTTTGACATTTTTCCTGTCCCAGTCCTCTGGGAGCAAAGGAAAGGGCAGTGTCCTCTTGTGTGACTCTGGTGGGGATGGGACTGCATGGTTACAGAGCTGCACTGTTCCCATCTCTGTTTCCCTTCATAGCTGCCTCCACTCCATATACAAAGGCCTTTCAGTGACTGGCACTGAAGTTCAGATCCATCTCTTCATCTGGAGGAAAGGACAAGTCCCTGCTGCTGGAAGCTGCTAGGAATAAGTTCTGCAGAGAACCAGAGTGTAACTGCAGAGGCCAAGGTCAGGAAGGGGAAGACCAAGAGCATGAGGGGAACAGTTCCTTTGGCCAGCCCAGAATTTCATCCATCAGTTTCTCTGCTCACCCACAGTGAAGCTGGGTAGCCCTTTTGAAAAAAAAAATAGTCTTGATTTAGTGTCTCAGAGCAACACAGCACTCCAAGAACTTGGCTTGCTCTTAACTGAGCAAAAAACTAATGGTAGCAGACAAATGCAAGTCACTCCTGGAGCTCAAATGAACTGTCACTCCTGCTGCAAAGCTTTCCTCCTATTCTTACTTCTTCTCATAAGCAATGAAATACTTAGCAAAGGTGAGCACTCACACAGATCTTGAGTTATGCTGATGAATTTACAGACCTGTCAGATCTTGCACATTGCCACTGAGACATGTGTTCCCAGCTCCTGGTTTGTTTTCTTCACACTTACCCTACCCCTTGGTGGATCGTGATGGTGCACAGTGGCCCTGCTCCAGCTGTGGCTCAGGGTGCCTGGTGCCCGGCTTCCCAGGGCTGTGGGTTAGTGGCCCCACGAGGCTTGGTGGATAAGGTCACTGAGTGGGAGGACAGCTGCAGAGCCCTGGGGAAATTCTGCTGTTTCAGGTTCACCCTTAGAAGACCTGTGTTAGAAGTTATATTTTTGGCCACAACTTTGTGCTATGAACCTTTTCCCCTCCAATTTTCTTTGCACAAATTCTCCCATGTGTCCAGAGAGCAGACACTAGAGAAGAGGTAATGCTTCTCTTCTTGCCATATCAAAACTGAGGATTGCAGCTCCGAGCCTAGAGCTCTCCAATAAACTGTAAGTTAAGTTGTTTTTTTTTGATTGGGCAGCCTCAAAGTAAAGTCATGCAAGTTTGTGGGAAGTCTCACTTTCAGAAAAAAAAAAATCTTTTGCTCTATTTGTTCTATTTTTTTTTTCCATCCAGTTCTGCTCCAGATCATTCTGACACAGCTGCACTGGGCACCACTGCCTTAGAGCTTAAAACAGCTTTTGTTGTAGTCTTAAACTGCTAAGAGTGGAGAAGCGAGCTGCAAGGGCACAGACTAGCATATATAGAGAAATACAAGCGTTGTGGTCTCACAGACCTGTCTGCACATGAGCAAACCAGGCTCAAGTCATGTAAGGGATTAGAAACTAGTGGTCATTCATATTACTTTTCTCCAAAGTCTCTGTGTTTTTGGCTGGTTTTTTTCACCATCATCCCTATTATTCTGGTGCACAGAGGATATGAGGGCAGGTACTTTTGCACAGACACCCTGACTTGGCCCCAGGGAAGCTACTATTGGAAGCACCATGATGCTCTAGCTTGGCCACTGAGCACTGGATTTCAGTCCTTTAGAGTCACCCAGTCAAGAGTATCTTAATAGTAGCACGGCTCAGAGAGTTATGCCTGCATGGTGGTGTTTCTTCCCACTGTGCACATTAGGCTGGTCAGAGCTATCTCGTGCCTCTGCTCATTGCCCTGCTGCACCTGGGGCTTGGAAGCCCTCTCAAGCTCACAGCACACAGTACATCTGGTCTTGTTGTGCCCCCTCGTTATTCCTGCCTATATGTCAAAATGTGAATATTTTCTCTAACATTGAACTGCACCCTCATCATGTTATCTCCAGTCATCTTTCTTCAGAGTCTGTTTTCTGTAATCCAGGTCTCTGAGTTTAGCATGTGTTTTATGTTCTAGGATACACAGTCTTCCATTTGACTGTCTTTAAATCTTCACTAGCTGCGTTCAGACACTGATCACCATGTTTTGCCTCTGCACACGGTCACAGATTACTGGGAGAATAAACCTCTAACAACTATTTGAAACATTTTTTTACCTACCTCACTGACAAACATATTTAATCTTTTATATGATATACATAGTCTATAATACGATATATACAGAATATATACTTTATATATAATTATATTTATTGTGTACATATTATGTAATATGCATTATATATGTGTGTATGAGTATTTATGCATATTATATGTATTTTTATACCTCCTAAAATATTCCTTCTATTTCAGTGTGATTAGGGTTTTATCTTGGTTGGGACAGTATACTTCTGGCTTGTGATTTTCACTTCTTTGCAGAAGTAAGAGTGGGTTCAGCAAACCCCAATCCTTTTTTTCAAAGTAGTGCATAAGACCTAATTCATTTTGAGGCAGTGTGATGTGGTGGATAATGAACTAGCCCTGGCTTGTGCCACATGTGAACTGTCTCCATCCTTACTGTGTTGTAGACTTTGTGATGTGAAGTCAAATGTGAATCTTGTTTAACTTTGAAAAAAATTTAATATCATATCTCCTCTTTCATCAGTTATTTTAATGTTTTTCCCATTGCATTTAAAGAAGAGAAAAAAATGTGATTTAAGGAAGAGTGAGAGGTAATTTGCACACCCACTCACACAAATGAGAAAAAGTAACTAAGAGAAAACATCTTGCTTTCTTCTGTTTTTCCTAACACTAGTCTTACTTTTCTCAGTTGAAAGGGATAAAAAAATCCGAACAATGAAAGCATTTAACACAAATATGACTTTTATTGCTGTTGTCATTCTTTTCTTAAGAAAATCATGAGCAAATGTAACTAACTGCTGAAAACAGGTCCTTTGCTGCAATTTCAAACAACTACAGAAATAATTGCATAGCAATTACATCTAGAAATGTATTACAACTTTTCTTCTAACAGCTGAGCTGCTTTAGGGAAATAATTCCAAGATTAGTGAAGAATAAGGCAGGGAGGTTTAGAGGGCTAGTGAATGACTTGTCCCTGTCTTTTAGTTCATCTGTGCTGTGGAAGACAAATATACAATTTTACTTTTTTTTTCTTTTTAAGTACTTAATGATCTAATATTTAACAATCCTTAAAGAAACTGAAGTATATGTATCTGTGTATGATGTGTGTGCATATATACTTACATATAAAAAGAAAAGGAAAAATAATCTTTTTGCATCTTGGCTTCAGATTATAGTAGATATAACAAAGGAGAAGAAGCTGGCAGCATCGTTATGTAATTTTGTATGTATTTTTTACAAATATCTCACTTTGTGTCTCGTTAGCAGCCAAATGAAACCTGTTCGTGAAAAATAGAGTGCAACACCTATTTCTTGAGACAGGGAGGAGTCCCTTTTGTCACACTAGGAGCATGGCTCATCACAGTCATTTTGGTCCACCATCTGCATGAGAAGCTAACAGTGTGCGAGGGTTTTTTGTACATGTAGCTGAGCTTGATACCAAAGATTTTATGTGCAAAGAAGTACTTATTCCACGGATATTTTCTGTAGAGTTGCAAAAGGATGTTCTTTAATCTCAAAAACCAAAGTAGTTAGTGTTTTTCAAAGAACTGGAGTATTGGACATATTGGAAATGGTTACTGAGAAATATTTAACTCTGCTGTTTAACAACGTGCATTTATTCAGAGTATCATCTTCACTGTGGTATCATTGCACATTTAACACTGGATCTTTTTAAAAGCTCAAATGATTTCTAAAAAATATATATTCTGTTGTGTCACTATGATATACAGCCTCAAGACAATGCAGAGAGGAAGGCATGGCCGTGTGCTTTGTCCTGGCAGTGTTAGAGAGGATCCCACAGGCTGCCAGTGTGAGACAGGAGCAAAGAGAAGCACTGTGCACCTCTGGCTGGATGTGTGGCATCTCTCACACATGCTGGATGCTCTCCCTTGGGTGCAAAATCTGCTTGGGCAGGAAAGCAGAGGCATTGCATGGGGGAAGACTTCTTTCTCCCTTTCCTGAGAAAGCAGCTGGGGTATGGATATGGCCCACATGGCTGGTGCTGTGTGTTTCTGGGGTGGTGTCTGTCACGCACAAGCTCAGCGGGAGCATGCTTTCCTCTAACTCCTTTCTGCAGCTTGAGCTGTGGATCTGAAGCCCCCAGACATTACTGTGCAGCAGCGCATTTCCCTGGGGTCAGGGAGCAAAGGGTGGGGGAACAAAGGTGGGTAAGAGCGAGCCAATGCTGAGAGCTGTGAAAGGGATTCAGAGCAAAAAGGCCCTAACTTGAAAAGAAAGACGTAATGAATGAAACGGGTGCTTCTGCTCCGAAGTTTTGGTCTCCCTGTGTTTAAGATGTCTGGGGCTTCCCTCCTTGCGGTAATGCCATTTCGGTTTACTCATCTGCGCTGAACTGAAGAAGCACCCACTTCCCTCTGCTCCGTGTGCCCTGGAGGCAGGGTTGCTTTTGGGGCGAGCATTGCCATTATGAGATGCTGCTGATTAGCACAGCAGGGGTAGCAAGTGTGTTCAGTCCTGGGAAGAAGTCCCATGGGGAAGGACGGGGCAGCCGGTACAGAGTGGTTTAGGAGTGGAAGAAGATCCTCTGTGATGCTCCGTCTTCCCTGTGCTGCAACCTGCATTTCCCCATCACCTGGCAGCCCTGGGAGAGGGCACAACTTAATTCCCCCCAGGCATGAGCACGATCCAGGGGGAGAAGCGGGCTGGGGCACTCAGATGCTCACACTGTGGGACGCCTGTCAGCCAGGGCCGTGGGGATGCGGCACAGACGGAGTGAAATTCAGCCTCATGACAGCTGATGCGGGTCTGACAGCTCTGCGACAGGCACCAAAAGTAATTGTTAGGTGCAGCTTTGTGGAAGAAAATGATCTAAGGCTGAGTGAGGCACAAACTGTCACATGGAGAGTAACGACAGCAGCATCAGCTGTCCCACCGTACAGCTCCTTTCTGAAAACTTTGCTTCAAATTCTGTCAATTTTTATTTTTTTTTTTTAAACCACAACAGATACTATAAATCAGGAGGTAGGTTCCAGGCAAATCTGCGTTCATCTGCTGGAAGCTGAATCATAGCTGAAAGACTGTCAGCTGAAGAAACTGGTGGAAGAAAACTTGACGGCCCAAGTTTTGAACCCGCTTAGAGAGGCAGAACAACCTGCTTGTGTGGAGAGTGGTCCTGGGCAGTGGTGGGAAGGGAAAAGCAACCCTCAGTCTTACTAGGTATGAGAGAGACATGAAAACCAGGGGAAGCTCCTATTTGCTGCTCTTTTTCTGACTAAATGTAAATCTCCCAAAGGCTTTGGCTCAGTGCTGAGTGAAGACTTGTATGGATGTTGATGGAATTGCTCTTCTTTCTACAAAACAAGTGACTTAAACCCCATGTATTCTCATGAAAGAAGCAGCACAGCATTAATAGGTCTAAACTGACCTAAAGTCATTCTAAAAGTTTTCCATCATCTAGCCATTCTGTTTTGGTTTTATTAGGAAAAAAAATCTATGTACCATGGTTGTCTAAAAAAGAAAGCTCCTGATTGAGCTATTAGAATGCAGTAAAAAGTCATAGTGAACTCGAAAAAAAAATCTGTAGAGGTTTTGTTTTACAAATTCTTCAGAACATTGATTTCACATCCTGTTCTTTAAAACCTGTTCCCTTTTGTGGCGATAATTATTGAAGATGTGAGTGAATCAGAGCCTGAATCATTTAAGACCTCTACATCCATGAATAATGTTCACCAGTGACTATTTCTCAGCTCCATATTTATGCAGTAATTCCAACAATGAAGTCTTGTTGTGTTTCAAGAAAACAAACATTAAAGTAAACAGCTTGTTCTGTATTGAGATGATTAGAGGAGGTATTCAACAAAGACTAGACTTCTGCCAGTCCAGTTAAGAGTTTATTATCCAAAGCTGTTGCAATAACGCTGTTATTTCAGTGGATACAGGCTGTTCAGGTTTCCTGGGATTTAAAGGTGAGTTCAGGTAATTCATTACTTTGTTGGCACTGTAAATCTGTAGCATTAGGAAGGAGTGGAAAGAGATAAGCTACAAGCAGTACAAATAAAGATGGAAGAGATCACTTTAACCCCTAATTATTCCTGTGTGAAAATCTTGTTCCCCTCATGCTGGATTCGCAAAAATAAGATGGAAGAACAAACAATTTCCTTTTCCAGCCATACTGCATATGCTTTCTTGTGCATGAAGGACATCCTCAGAAGCCCTCAAGCTTGTGCACTCTGTGGCTTCCTGTTGGGTTCTTCGAATGGTGGAGTTCAACACCACCAGCACAAACAACAGAGAGACCGGAGAACTGGCACAATGAACTCATTGTTGAAGACCATGCTGGGATTTTTAACTGCTGTAATACACACTGTAAACACTCTCTAATTTGAATATAACTTGTGGAGGAAGCTGTGTTGAATTTTGTATTTCAGTTGCAGTTTGAGTAGATCTACTCCTCAGCAGACTTTGACTGAGGGTAGTCAGACACATTTCTTCATCTTGGGTACTTTTTCCTTCTTTTTATTCCTGAAGGCTGTGAAGGAGCAAAAAAGGGACCTTTGCCCCCAAGTTTCCAAACTGATAGTAGGGTCTTCCTATTTGTTCTCCTCAGATATTTTTTTCCATGGAAAGATGCAGAAAATTCATTTCCTGTTGCATGGTGACTAGATGAATAGCTTCTAAGCAGCCCAGTCTTGCTTGGTCATCATGTTAATTGTTCCCTTTTGCTAACTTATTTGGAGTTAGTCTACTTCTAATTTTAGGGTGAAAGCATTATTTTTCTCTTCTTCTGATTAGCCTTGGTATGACGTACGGAAATAGACTCTATAACTCGGAAGTTATAAAGTAAGTATGTTTATTGCGCGCAGATGCATGGGGCATCGCTCCACCACAAATGTGCATACCTGAAGCAGTGATCTGTTCTAAATTTATACAATGAAATAATGTATATTTCATTAACGCCTAGACATATTCATCATCTATGCCCGCCTACTCTCTCTTTGTATGCTAATTAGCTTATCAGTCCTTTTTGCTGACGCATATCCTTCAGGAATCTTGGGCAAGGGTCCTTGGAATATGGGAAGTGGCCCTTAAGAGAAAGGCCGTAGGTCTTCCTCATGGTATACTTTTCACCTTTTGCCTGGAATGTGATGATCCTGTAGGCTTGCAGTGTTCTTATCAGTTTGAGTTAATTCATGTCCTTGCTGACCATCTGGTTTCTTTTACCAAAGGGATTTATGGATGTATTGGTGACGGATGCTATCGTGTCTTTCTCTCTGTAATTGTTTTCTTTTCGAGATAATGTAAGGCTGGCTGATGTCAGGGAAAGAAAGACAGACCTCCTTTCTATCAGTTGTTTTCTTTAAGCTATCAGTTGTTTTCTTTAGGCTGTGTGATTGCGTGATTAACTACCGTGGCCATATTCTCATTTCCTGGGTACATGTACAATTGCATTCTACTTATTGCCTCTATTTCTATATAGTTCCTCTATTAATACCTAACCTATCTCTATGTAACCCTTATATCACCTATTTCTATATAGACCCTATATCAGGTAGAGGCCTTATATACTTTATTTTTCTCTCTACTGGGGAAAGGTCCGGTGGATACCTAGATATCTTACATGCATGTGGTGAGTGGAAGGCTACAGAACCCAATTCATTGGAAATATGCGCAGAGATGAGAGCTAAATTTCTGTATGGAGCAGTGTCAGAAGTATATCAGTAGTTTGGGATCTCATTTAAGCATCACACATTAAAGCAACACACAAATGGTCAAATGTGAGTTTTACTTATGGATGATGAAACTGAGTTTTGTTATAAAGAACTCAAGTTGGAGTTAATTGTTGCTTTTCATTGTCTATAAATCAACTTGAACTTTGTAGATAGTTTTTCGGGGTTTTGAGGTTTAGTGCCATTTTTACTGAAGTTTCACTCTGAAATCTCGGAATGGTCATAATCCTAATTATTTCTTTTGGGACCTAACAAGTGTTTTCATTATCAGATTGTGGTGTACAATGATATAACTAAAAAAAGATACTAATAAGAAGATGAAACATCTGATACTGTCCAAGTAGAGATGTATTCTTACAAAAATATTAAAACATAGAAATGTCCTGAAATCCTTTCTGTAATGAGCAGCTTTAAGTAAGTATCCCTTTTAGAAAATCAAATAAGGGTGCTCTTTTATTTGTAAGATCTAATCTGAGAACTGTTTGAAATCTCAATTTTACCATTACATCTCCCATCTGCAGGGTCTGTCTTCCAATGGAGAGAATTAAAAACAAGGTGTTGAGATGAGATGAAGTGATGCAACCCCTCCATAAACGTCAGGGGACACACTTTGAAAACAGCTTGAGTGTTCAGATTCCCTCTCTTCTACTCAGTGCATACAGAGTCTGGCAGATGACACATTCGCTCAACCCTCTGCTTACTTAAACACCTTTCAATGAACAGAAGCAAAAACACCCTACCGTAGTAGCACTAACTCCTACTTCCAGTGAAAAGCTATTGCAGTTATGAGGAGGGAAGCATCAGCTGAACGGGGAAAAGCATGCCTTCCTCTGAGCACAGCTGCTGTCAGGATGGTTAGGTGTCTAGCCCAAGTGTTTGTGCAGACTGCATTTCAACACAGCTGGGAGTCTTGCTGCTCGACCAGCTCGTCTGACTGCAGAGAGCACAGGATGACTGACACCCTTTAAGGCAAATGTAGAAACTTTGTTGTAAAATCTGATATAGCTTTTGACACTGATGGGTATGAAGTGAGAAATGTCAGTTCAAGCTGAAAAGCTACTCGTGAAACAGCATCCTCTAAACGTATTCCCATGATACCACAGCAGACTCTAACAGCCTTGATCTTCTTGACATGGAAGCTGATAACTAAAGGTCTGGATGTAGCTTCAGTCATATTATTTTCAAACAGTTGCTGGAAAGTCTGTAGCCTGATTTGCAGAGCACTTTTCACTCCTAATGCAGAGAAAAGTAGTTTTTGTGCTGTCAGGTGCATGGAATATAATACAAATATATGGATGTGTTAACGCATGTATGTATGTCTGATATTAACATACAAGTATATGGGAACAGGAGATACTGCAAAGTGATATTCTTTCATCATCTCACTTTTCTCTAGTGAACAATTCAGCTGTTAAGAGTACAGAAAGATGCATATTCAAATAATTACAGATTTTATTTCCTCAATATATGAAATTTTTTCTTCGAAATTATACTCCCCACAACTAAGAGTTAGAGGCTTATATTAGTCCCTAGGCCTGAGACCCAACAGGCTACATGATGCTAAAGGTATTCTTAGCGTTACCACAAGATGCCTAATATTTGGTTTTTGCCATCAGAGAGATCTGAGACAAAGATCGGGGGGGAAAACATTTTTTAAAAACTTTTCTGTCCTCTTTTGGCCAATAAATGAATTTTGTTTGTTTGCATTTTGCTTTATTGCATTTTTCCTATTCAAAAATCCCTAGGCATTGGCTTCTGACTTGTTCTGAGGAAAGCAGACACTTGTCATGAACACTTCTGATTTATCAGAAAAGGTTACACAGAAAACATCTAACCAATCCTGCCTAATGACATTTTAAGTTATGTTTTTTACAACACGTTGTTGTTGTTTTTAAGGCACAGACTTTGAACCCTTTTTCTAAAATTTTATAATTCTACTTGGAGAGATTTCTAAAGGTAAGAACCTGACTTCACATACAAAAGATTATGACAAATAGTCCTCAGAAGACATTTGAAAGTTCTTTAAAATATCTGTAAAGCTTTTCTTGTAAATGCTTTTGTTACATCACTTCCCTCCATACAGCCCATTGTAGAATAGTACAACTGTTTTACCATTAGGACCTTGAGGTATACCTAATGGTATTTATGCACATTGATATGATCTCCCTAAGCCTTTTTTCCCCCAGGCTGAACAGGCCTAGCTCTCTCCTCCTATGTCAGATACTCTGGTGCCTGAATCATATTTGTAGCTCTTCCCCAGACTCTTGTGCAGGGAAGCCAAAACCTAGTCCCAGCACTTCAGATGTCTCACCAGGGCTGAGTAGAGAGAAAGAATCACCTCCCTTGACCTACTAGCAAGGCTAGTCCTAATGGAGAGCCACTCCTCCCAGTTTTGTGTCATCTGCAAACTTATTGAAGTTTCATTTTGTCTCATTGTCCAGATTATTGAGGAGTTACAGGACTGGACCCAGTATTGACTCCTGGGGTACACCACTGGTGACAGGTCTCCAGTTGGACTTTGTGCTGCAGATCACAACCCTTTGAACCTGGCTATTCAGTTTTCAGTCTACCTTGCTGTCCACTTACCCAGTTTGTACTTCATCAGTTTGTCAATATGGTTATTATTGGAGACCTGTCAAAAGCCTTACTAGATCAACACCATCTACTGCTATCTCCTCATCCATTGAGTCAGTCCTCTCATTGTAGAAGTCTATCAGGTTGATTAAGCATGATTCCTCCTTTGTAAATCCATGCTGATTACTCCCAATCACTTTCTTGTGCTTCTTGTGTTTGGAAATGACTTCCAGGCCTAGTGGTGCCATTACCTTCCTAGGGCTGAGGTGAAGCTGACTGGCCTGTAGCTCCCCAGTCCTCCTTGCCCTTCTTGAAGATAGGAGCAACATCCAATCCTCAAGAACCTCCTAGACCACCTTGACCTTTCAAAGATAATTGAGAGTGACCTTGCAATGACATCAGCTAGCTCCCTCACCACTTGTGGGTGCATCCTGCCAAGTCCCATGCAGCCATTGTGTAAGTTCCAGTTTGCCTAAATATTCCCTAACCTGATCCTTGTCCACCAAGGGTAAGTCTTCCTTGCTCCAGATTTTCACTCTGATCTCAAGGGCCTGGGATTCCTGAAGACCAGTCTTACTGGTAAAGACTAAGGCATAAAAGGCATTTGGTACCTTGGCCTTTTCCATGTCCTTTGTCACTAGGTCTCCTGCCCCATTCAGCAGCAGGTCCACATTTTCCCTAGTCTTACAATTTGCTGTTTCTGTCCTTGTAGAAACATTTCCTGCTGATCTTCTGCTGTGGAAAATCAAAGGAATTTGGATGAGGTGATAAACAGGACTTAGTTGTAACAAACTGATAACAAATTTAAGCTTATCTCTAACCGAAATTGCTTTAAGACTCTAATAACATCAACAATCCACAGATTTGAAATGTCTCTTAGAAATTAATGACTACACGCTGCCTTAAGAATTTTTCAGTTCTAGAGCTGATAACCCAAAATGCACATTCAATCACCTAACAAAAGAGAGGGCTCTCAACCTCGAGGAGTTTCCTTACATGGCCTCTCATCCCAAATGGAGAGTCCCCAACTGCAGACCTGCTGCTCTGAGGAGAACAGACTCAAGCTCACCCTCGGTGGGGGGCCATTTATATCCTAGTCAAATCTAATCTGTGGTCAAATATTAAATGAGGGTCATGTTGACCCTCATTGGCCACTGATCCCATCTTCTGACACCTGTATACCTCATGCCAGTCACAGTAAAGACACAAAGAAACAAACGGAAGAAAGGGTGTGAAAAGAGTCAGCAACTGCTTTATTTTAAGGGTCCTAAAGCCCCCAGTCTTTGTCAGGATGGGTGCATCTGCCACACCCCCTCATCCCTCGCCAGATTCAACTCCAGTTGATCTTTGGCTTTCCTAACCCCATCACATGCTCAAACAGCTTCTCCTGTGTGACCTTACCCTGCTTCCACCTCTTGTATGCTTCCTTTTTAAGTCCAAGTTTAATCAGGAGTTCCTCATTCGTCCACACAGGCATTCTGCCACCTTTGCTTGACTTCCTGAACGTAAGAATGGATCTTGTCTCTGAAAATCAACAGGATCTCCTGCACCCCTCTTCCCTCTAGGTCTTTATCCCATGGGATTCTTCCAAGCAGTTCCTTGAAGAGGCATAAGGCTGCTCTCCTGAGGTCCATTTGCTTTGCTCCCTCCCCTCAGGAACCTGAACCCCACCATCCCATGATCACTGCAGCCAAGGCTGCTCCCAGACTTCATATCCCTGACAATCTCTTCCTTGTTTGTCAGTAGGAAGTGCAGCAGAGCACATCACCTGTTGGCTCTTTGATCACCTGTTTTAGGAAGTTACAATTGTCTTCCAGAAACCTCCTGGGTTGCTTGTGCCCTGCTGTGTTGCCCTTCAAACAGATAATAGGGTGTTTAAAGTCCACCACAAGGACCAGGACCTGTGAATGTGAGGCTGCTCATGTTGTTTGAAGAAAGGAACATCCTATGCTCTCTAACAGCCAGGCTGCACAGTGTCTCTTTTTTTGACCAAGACATGTCTGCAAAATACTTTGGTTTCAAGACAGTATATTTAGTTTTCCCCAAAGTGACATGCAAGACCAGCTTGATTTCTGAGATAATAAATTTTCTGTTGTGCAAAGAAACATGACTTTTTTAAAAGATACACAGAATTATTTTTGTCATGCATGGCTGGGATTCAAAACCAAGCCATCAGTGCTCTGAAGGTAATCCAGAATATTCTAGTCCATAAACTCAAGGACTGAAGGGCCAAATTTATTTCTGACTTGAGTTCCTGTTTGAAATCTCCTGTGGCTTTATTGGAATGTCTGTCCTGTACAACCTCTGGCCAAACCCTTTTCCATGCTATACAAAGGAATTTTATAGGAATTTACTTAAATCTCCTGCATACGGTTGCAATCTCTTTTTAATCTTTTTTTCTCAGATAACTTTTATCCCCTAGACAAAATGTGACACTAGAGGGTATAGTCTATCTCTTGTTTTGTGCTGTTGTGTTCTTGGAGTAGTTCATAAGAGTCCCTGAATCTGCAGGATTAAACCTGCACTTCTGATGCTCACCACATCAGCCAAGGTTACTCACTAGGCTAGAGTGGTCGAGTCACACCACTTTCTGTAGCTAGTGCAGCAGCACAGCTAATATTCTCAGAAATGATGTTCTTAAACCCTGATGC